>JBBMKE010422425.1:0-10843 GCA_037834125.1 Lippia alba | reverse complement strand
TTATTAAGATAAAAATATCATAATTCAAATATTTATTAAGATAAAAATATCATAATTCAAATGTTTATTAAGATAAAAATATCATAATTCAAATATTTATTAAGATAAAAATATCATAATTCAAATGTTTATTAAGATAAAAATATCATAATTCAAATATTTATTAAGATAAAAATATCATAATTCAAATGTTTATTAAGATAAACAAAATAAACATATCATTTAGTGAAGTCTTGATGAGTTTTTTTTTAAACACGTGTATTCCCAAGCAAGATTGGTTTCAAATACACACCCAAGCGAGATTCGAATCTAAGACTTTGCCTTAAAAAATAATTTATTAACCACTCGGACCAACCCCTGTAAAGCGCATGTCTTGTAGAGTTGAATATATTTTATATATATATCTATATATCTATATATATATATATATATATATATATATATAAGAAGGGTGTGTTTGACCCAAATTATATTAATTTTGACTGAATATTTTGTGGGTTTTTTTAAAAAATTTATTCTCTAAAAATGATTTCATTGGTCAATTAATTTTTCAAAATATTTGATATTTTGAAACTTTAATTATTTACTAGATCACATTAATTAACTTATTAATTTTACAAATATAAGAAATGGACGATTGATAATTAACCATATAGTCATTAATATTTTTAAAACTTGCGATTAATAATATATATTTATGTAAAGTAATTAATTAATTATACATAATTAAGGGAACATTGAAATACAAGTATCTCGATTAATTAATTGTATAAACTTAGCGTATTTTGGTATAAATTAGGAAAATTAACTTTTTTCTTTGACAATTCTTTTTAGTAGATAACGTTAATTTTTTTGAATTTTTTAATTGTGAAAATTATTTTTACATTAAATTCAATTTTAATATAATTTAAATTTCTTTTTAATCAACTCCACAATTTATAAAATCAATACACGGTAATTGAATTGAATTGAATTTCTTTCTATATAAATGGTTTGGTTTTTAATTTTCATAAATTTTAACCTATTTCATTAAAATATGATATTGACATGAATTTTATTTATTTGTTATCATCATGAATTTATAAATTTTGATGTAGCAAAAATTCTACATGACATGGCACGATAATATGTGGCCACGTGGCGCGCCCATATAGGAGCCACATGGACCTTGCGCCAATCTGACGAACCAGAGATGGCCATTTGGGCTGAAAGTGGCAAGCGGTCATAGACAGATAGATGCCCCAGATCGAGACAAACCTACAATCGATCTGGAGAGTCCCTCGAGTACCTCGATCCGTTGTAGCGTGTCGTCCAACAACCTGGCCACTCAAAGAGGAAGTCCAACCAATCAGTAGCGGTCCCGGAAGGCAATATCGACCTGCAGATCGATAACATACGTGATCAGACGCCCAAATATTGTAAAACACTCTTGTTGGGATACATGCTGCCTTCTCATTCCCTAGGACAGGCGTACTATGACGCATTTACTGCCCGTCAGTTCCCGTCTTTACACAAATGGAAAAGAAGGTACAATCGATCCCCTTTTAGCCAACTCCATCGTCCGACATCCAGATCGACGATTGGCAGCACCATAAATGCACACTTGCAGTACACGCACTACTACGTTATTTGGTCAATGCTATAAATACTCGTCCCTTGAATAGTAGTTGGTAAGCTTTTACTCCGCATTAAATTGCATTTATTCTCTCTCTAAGCGAATCCAATACTGACTTGAGCGTCGGAGTGCCAAACTTGGGCAAAACCCTAAGTCCCCCAAATTGGCCTTCAATCACGTGTGTTGGTGTTGTCAGGTCGATAAAGAGTCCACTTCAACAAATTCTTGACTGATTGACCCATATCTGACAGCCAGATCGACCACGTCGGATCGAGCAGATTTGAGCCAGATCAGTTTGGCGCCGTCTGTGGGAAATTCCCCTTTTCCATCGACCTAGATAAAAGTCTGGCACCTTTTTCTCTCTCTCCTACCTAGCTCAGTATGGTGAACACTCGCAACGCCGCACATAACGAGGACTTAGAGGAGGTCGCTAAGGGTGTGCATGATCACAACGCGCCCCTTGGCAACGTTTCCGCCCTTTCTCCAGCCGATGGGCACGTGGGCCCCAATACAAGCCCTGTTATGCCTCAGAACGAGGGCATCCTCAAGATCACCGTCACTCAGGGGGGTCTTGACACTTTTCTCGACCAATGGAAGGTTGAGATCGAGCGCGCCCAAGAAGAGGGCCACGAACCGAGGCTGAGCTGCCGAGGGCCAGCCCTACAAACACCATACCCAGCCCAATTGTGGGCAATGCGCTGGGTTCCGCATTCCAACCATGCGGGAACGTTGTCTCGTATCTCTTTCAGCCAGTGGACGGCCGCCCGACTAAGATCATTTGGGGGTTCATTCCCCAACGTGGCCAAAACCAAGTCGAGGGTTTCGCTCCTCCTCCACCACCAGCCGGAGGAAGCAAGGAGGACCCTCGGGAAGGCCATGGTGAATCGGATAAAAATATCATAATTCAAATGTTTATTAAGATAAAAATATCATTTAGCGCAATCTTGCAAATTTTTTTTTTTAAACACTCGTACACCCAAGTAGAATTCGAACCCAACACCTTGAATATGAAGACTATGAATTAGTTTACCTAGGTGGGTCTCTTTCCAGTAGTTTTGGGTTATGAACATGTGAATTAGGAGGCGTTTACATGAACCTTTAATAGCAGTGTACTTGTATTCATCTATGGTTTTCATTGTTTACTTTAATGGGGTCAAGGCCTGCCTAAGACCTTCCAGCCTATTGAATGAGGACGTATGATGGATGTTGTATTGATCGTGTTGATGACAACAGTCGGAGGGTGGATGAAACAATAAAAGTAGAAACAGAGAATGGTAGTACTCCTCTCGGGGAGACGAGGGACGATTAAGTCCCCTATGCTATTCTTTTTTTCTACTTCTTAATTAGAGTTTTTACATTATTAAGCTTGTGCTTTGTGCTGCTGTTTTATTAGTGCTTTGTGCTGTCTGGCTATTTTATTAGTGTTTCTGGTGACTTGAAATTATTGTGAGCGTTTAGGATCCAGTTTGTTTTGATTGAGGTTCTTTAGTGTGTTTTAAGTTGTTGAATTAGAAATGTTATTAGATTAGTTCATCTCTATTAATACCTTTGAGATTTAATGCAAGTAGACAACAATGAATGGAAGCCAAGGGTTTGAGATAATTTTAGTTCAAATTTAGGCCTGTCGAATTCCACCAATTAGATGAGTAGTAAGTGTATTATATTTTTCATTTAATTTGACATTCTTTTATAAATTTTTCATCAATCGTAAGTATAAAACACTTGTTGTCTAATTTGGAAAAAAAGTTATTTGTAAAATTGATTTATGTTATTTAAAAAAAATAGAATTTATGAAACCTATAAGTGTCACTAATTTAAAATTTCTTTCTCTTCAAACTAATATAAATTAATTTCTCAAACACTTTAAAAATTATGAAAATAATCTAAAATAGAAAACCCTGTTGCTTGGTTTTCCTTGTCCACCGTTGGAGAAAATAATGCATAAAAATGTGGTCAATTAGTCCATTAAGTTACTTGTATTAACTATTAATTCAATGAAATTAAAAACCTAGTTTTTATCTGTACGGCGTCTTCATCCCATTCCTGCAACTGCAAATGGCAGAGGAAGCGGGCGTCTTTTATGTATCCATGTGTCTTCTTCCTCATTTCTTTCCATTCCCTTATAAACCATGGTGGGACTGGGACGCTGTCGCCGGAGTCTTTGACCAGCTTTAAGAGTTGCCCTTAATTGCTGTCACAGCCGCACTCACAGCCTTTCTAATCACCTTCTTCCTTTACAAAACCACTGCACCCTCCTACAAGAACAAGAACAAGAACAAGAACGCCACCAGGGCATGGACATTGTTATCCAGGTCGTCGGTCCCGAAACAAATACAAGAACAAACATAGCTACTAAACTCATGGCCTCAAAACCTGCCAAAATCCTTCTCTCACTCAAGCAAAAGATCACTCTCTTAGTCCCACTGATGATGCGACAAACCCCACCCCCGGATATGGAGACTGCCGCCGCCAAAGTTCCCGATCCTCCTAGCTCGACGGGATTTCACATTAGAGATTGAGGCGGCTCAGCCTCAGCCTGCGGCGGCCCAAGTCCCCGACCCTCCTCCCTGGAGTTCCGGCCTACTCTCTGCTTTACGTCCGCACTTGAATCCTTGCTACTCTTTTTACAGCTGCAGAATCAGCGCCTCTTCCCCATCTCGTTTCATTTGTTTACCCTCGCCATTACTTGCGCTTTCGCAACCACTCTCCTCCTAAACATCATTCATTTTCGTCCCAACGACAAATTCGCCTACCTGCTCGACACAGTGGCCGGGGAAGGCTTTCTTCGCGATAGCATTCTTTCTCGCGGTTGTAATCCCCTCCAGTCCCCACCGTGGCTGAGGATTGTCGATGTTGGTGTCATTTTGTTCTTCGGCTTTGTTGTTGTTGTTTTCAAGTGTCGCCAATCCTAGTCATATGCCAATGTCCAATAACAGATTCGTGAGAATAAGGATGACTAGAAACTAAAAGAAGATAGATACCCTACGTGCTAGCTCGGTGTTTATTTCAATATTTAATTGCAAAACCTTGTAATACATAACAAGTCTTAGAATAATTTAATTTGTATCTAAATGTAATATTTTTTCATTAAATTTACTTCTTTATTCTTCTGTCTCATGTTCCTTTGTTGCTTCAATAATTGTCGAATTACTATTTTTAACAATGAATTGCTTTTAATTGATCACAAAGTTTGATAACCGTTGAATTCCTTTTATACCCCTGATGAAATCAATTTGTTTTGTAGCCATTTTTACAGAGTAGCTGGCCGGTATTGCAGATGAAGAGGACTTCTCACTCCAGTAGGCTCCGTTCTTTCCGGATGCTAAAATAAACATGTTCCTTTATCTGAATATTCGTTTCATGCTTTGGGTTCCATTTTTGTTAGTTTTCAGATATTTTCTGAAGGTAAGACCGGAGTAATGCGTTTTTAGGGGACAATTTTGTGTACATTAATGGCTCGTTTTCCCCATCCCTTGCCTTGGTTCCGTTCCCCGATTTATTTTGGCAAATAGTAGGAAATTTTGACAAATTTTGTTGTTCCCTGTTTCCGTACCATTTCGTTGACTGTATTGTATGAACTGAATATGCCTCGTTAATTTATTTACATATTATTTCTTTTAATTTATTTACATATTAATTTATACAAACTGAATATGCCTCATTATTTTATTTACATATTATTTCTTTTAATTTATTTACATATTAATTTATTCCGCGAGTTCTCCGCCTCATTTTCAAAATATTTTTTTATTTATTTACTTATTATTTCTTAATCTCATTTTTCACATTTTTTATTTATTTACGTATTATCTCTTTAACTCCAATCTTGCATCATGTTATTTTTTTTTCATATTCTTTTATCGATAATATTTTTTAATTATTATTATTATTATTATTATTATTATTTTAGTTGATATGATTTTGATCTTTTTTCTTTTTTAATTTATTTTTATTTATAATATTGTATTATGTATCAAACATATTTAATAATAATTTATTATCAATTATATAAAAATTTGATTTTTAATATATATTTTAATAGTAATTTCTTTTTTGTACGCAATTAAAATTATTCTAGATAAGAATAAAAGATGATTACAAACTAGATAAAATTAAATATTAAATAAAATAAAACTTAATATTAATTATATTTTTAACTGTCCCCCTCAAGTTACATCTTAAAAAAAAAGGAAGAAGTCTAACTTGCAGAAGGGAGCCCAAAGTACTGAATATTGAATACTTCAATTTTGTCATCCTGGGTTCTGCAAACTCATCCTCACATCAAATATTGGTACCATCCATTTTCTTTCTTTGAAAGTGGAATACTTTATTTTTCTCATCCTGGCGTTCTGCAAACTCATTCTTCACATCAAATATTGGTACCGTCCATTTTCTTTCTTTGAAAGTGGATGTCATAATCCTCTTCACAAAAGCAAATGTTTTTGGCATTGGATGTCCCAAAATATCGGGAAATATCCCATAGTTCTCTCTAAAGAGAAAAAATGTGTAAATCCCTTAATTCGAGATAAATTCATAATCCCACAATATGGAGAATATCTCATAATCTTTAATAAATTCATAATTCTCACAAAAATGGAGAATATTCTTATAATCCTCTCCACTAATGGAGAATGTCTCATAATTCTATCCTCTCCAAAATGAAGAATATAAACTTGATATCATGTTGGAAATTCCTGCATGCATACATATAACTATTTACAATGAAAATTATTTTAAATAAGAATAAAATATGATTACAAACTAGATAAAATTAAATATTAAATATTGAATATATATTCTAACAACATCAATTGAATCAGAAAAAATGTTTTGGGAAAAATGGTTGTTGGCGTTAATGGCCGTTTCGGATGTCAATGTACAAAAATCATTGGGCAAAAATCAATGACCCGAAAATCTGGCGTAACGTTCGTATTTCATTGAGTTTTGTTTGGGCGCACAGCGAGTGAAAGAATGGAGGAATGGAATGGAGTTGACGCAACAAAATTGGAAGGAAAAAATCAAGGAATTTTTCAAGCAGAAAGGGGCAAAAGGACTTTACACTCAAACCAACGTGGATGGGCTGGGTTGCTAAGTAAGATAGGTCTGCGCACTCAACAATAGGGCCCCTTATTTTCATGCGGGTTGTAGCCCAGTTAAAGTAAACGGCCTTTAATGGCAGATACCAAGCTGAATCTTGCGGATAATGGGCAAGTAAACTAGATATTCGGCAAATTAATAAATGGTCCCTAGAAAGGCTTATAATATTTTCAAAACCCCCCAATTCATAACAACACTATTTTACATCCCCAATTCATCTCAACTTATTTTGAAACCCCCTAAAACGCGTGAAATTACATAAATATCCTAGGTGAAATTGAAAAATTTTCACACAAACCACTGTTACTTCAACGTCCCTCTTCAGTGCAAAGACGCCCGATTCTCGATCATCTCAGACCACCGGCAACGATAGCTTTAGGCGACGACATACAACCGCCTTCAGACGAGAAGAAGCAGTTTCAGAGTCCAACTTTTGACACCCTAAAATCAATGGCGAATTCTTACCCACTCCTCCACAACGAACGTTGTTGAAGCAGTTAAATATTTGAAAATGGAAATGACTCCAAGGAAGGGACGTCGTACCCAACGTGTGAAAGTTAGTTTTCTTCCCAAAAATTTCTGGAATTTTAGTTTTTCCGTTCGATTCCTATATCTATTTGGTACTTCATTTTTTTAACTCAACAAAGAAGGATTTCTGTATTTTATTTTGTAATAATTAAATCCACTTTTTTTCCATAGATGGTGCGCTTATTGCCGACTACACCTCTGATGATTACTCCTTCGGCCGCTGGAACAAGCAGGGCAAAGAGAAAAATTTCAGAGTTAGATGACCATGTGGGTGAGGAGGATACGGTTTCGAAGAAGCGGGTGGTCTCCATCTTGCATCAGTGCGTGGTGGAGAAATTCAGTCAAGTTATGTCTGAACTTCACCTCCAAATGTCTTCTAATCATCATGAAGTTATCAAAAATTCGCCTTTTGGTTGTTTTTTGTCAGCGCCTGTACAGAAGGGAAGCATTCCGGTCATCTCGTCTCGGTATTGGGGCGCGATTAAATCCAATACACTGACAAATCATTTTGGCAATAACATTGTGGCTAAACCACACGAACTCATAGGAAAAAAGGATGATGAAGGGATTGATAATTTTTTTCCGGATGTATATATTATTTGTTTTCAATTGTTTGTTGTTCCCGCGGAGTAGTAACCATGTGTTCGCTGCACTTGTCTCTTATATTGATGATTTGGCCAAGATTGGTGAATATGAGTGGGGTACGGCTGCGCATCTTTTTTTGATTCAATCTATTAAGAAGCATGTTGTGGATAAGCACGATTTCGTTGATGGTTGTACTATGGGTTTTGTTGGTAAGTTGTTGGCTTGTTTTTACTAGATTGTGTCATTTTATACATATATATACTCGTGCTCATGATGTTTTTTTATGGCTGACATGGTTTCATGAAAGAATTCCGAAGTTCGACATCTTGAGTAGGTTGGTAGCATTCCCTCGGTGGTTCAAATGGAAGGGGAGTGCTCTACCTAATACAAAAGAGGGTGCAAGGAAGGCTCTAGAAAGTATTTGTCGGTCGGATGTAAGTCGTAAGTCTGCCGAATTCATTGAACCAATATGTTATTTATATATTCAACTTATTTCTGAAGTTTGTTGCTCTAAAAATGTGCAGATTGTTCCTGTATGAGCAGCTTGTAAATCGGAAAAAAATATTTGGGGGAAGTCGAAGAAATAGTTGTTGTTGACGAAGTGGATGAAGTTGAGCGCCTAGGTTCAAATTCAGCCTTAACCATTATCTCTATATCCAGACAAAGGCGCATATTCCATTGAAGACTTTGCTCCCGTCTATTGAACATCATGGTCATTATCTGCTACCTTCTCCGGTCAATCAACGCTACAGTTGGGAGTGATCCGCATCCTTCACCCAATTGTTTCAACACTTTGCAATGTTGTTATTGATGATAGCATATCGATTACTGGGAAACAATGCATTAGTCCAATTTTCAGGATGGGAGTTATCTATGAAGTCTTTGGCCGAATGCATTGATTTAAGAATTTTGTCCATGTGCAACGAGTACTCAGCCCTAGTAGGAGCATAAGCGGCAGCATTGAAAACAGTGGTCCAATGTTTTTTATTATATCTGGGATAATGCTTTCTAAGGACTTGAGTTCTGAAGTTGTCCACCAGATGTCTGAGGTAGAAGACATGTTAGGAGCCTGGAAATATCCGTAGCACATGCGAAAGAAGTCCCGGATGCCGGTCGGAGAAGAACGTGTAATGTCTAAAATCACAGAGAACAGGCTGACTTTCAAGAGCATGTCTCAATTTCTCACAGAACCATCCCCAATTCAGATCGTTTTCTGAGTCAAAGACGACATACGCTATTATAAACAACTGATTGTTCCTGTCCTTCGCTGATGCACAAAGCAAATGACCTTTGAATTTGCTCTTGATATGAGTGCCGTCTAGAAAAACTACTTTCCTACATCCTCTAAAAAATCCAACCACACATGCATTCAAAGCCATAAATAAGCGTTCAAACCTATTTTCCGGTTGTTTTGTCTCTAAATCACAGATGCTGCCGGGATAGATTGTCTCACAGCATCCACATACCACTGTAGTCGGTTGTAAGAGCCAATATCAGAACCGTGAATTTCATGCAAAGCAATCTCCTTTCCCATCCACACAGTATGGTATGGAATTTCCACACTGTACTCTTTTAGGATGAAATGAACTATATTTTTAGGCCGGAATTTATGATTGGTCATGAGTTGAGACTTCATTACCCTCCACAGTGTGCCCTCTTATTTGTCACAGTTTCCAGACCACATACATGGTCTCCAGTTAGCCTTTTTATGGCAAACTCACAATCTCTCTTACAAAAAGACGCATATAACCTCCAGCGACAGTTTGCATCACAACAAACAACTATAATCTTATCCGTATCATTTTTCAAATATTTAAACTTTCTATTAACAGCAATATGGTAATTTTTACATGAACCCTACAGTTATTAGCATCCTTAAAGGTCTGCCCAACCCCACGAATGCAGCGACTCCCGGATTCGTTGTTGTTGGATGAGTTGACAACTAGGGCTTTACTTGTAGATGACATTCCTTGGTCATCCCTTTTCAAATAAAGCACAAACCGAATGAGTAGCGAATCAAACAAAGACACATAACAACCACAACATAATAACAGAGCAATTAAGAAATCGGAACTACTTTCTCTGCGATGAACTCGAAGGGGGCTGAATTGCTCTCAGATGCGCATGTAATGTGTAGCTTTTCTAGAGCATGCACATACATCATACTCTCAACATCTTGATCTTTCTTCAAACTAATCCATGCTTCATCATTCATATGGGCAGCCTTATACTGTACCACATATTCATCACAATCGAAATCGGCCCAATGACTCTCAATCTCCTAATATACTTTTGCAAGATTATTGCCCTCCCGAACTTGAAATACATGATGTTCGCCTTAAAAAAAACACTGTACCATAAGCAACCACTCATGGAACCAGCTGAATCCATCTTTTGTAGGGTTTCTGGGTTTCATAATTGATCAGATTAAGACCTCTCCAAATAGAGAATGAAAAAGACAACAGATAAAATGGGGTGACGGTAATCAGCGATGGGGACTGAGTAAGCATACTCCATGAAATCTGGGGGACCGTTTTGCACGCTTCTCCACATAAAGGCAAATAAATGCCCCACAGTCCAAGCTGGCCGCTGCTTGTGTATGAAAATGAACTGCTACAAGCTACTCATCTGCTGTTCGATAATTGGAATATCCATATCCCAATAAGATTTCATGAAAAATCCCCACATCTTCTATGTGTAACGTGATCTAGATGAAGGCATGGAGTTGTACGCATTGAACATCGACCCTCTGGTGTCGTACACAACCACATGCCAGTGATGTAGAGTGTTCAATGGGAATATGATGTATCTGAAATTTTTTCAGACACCGTGGTCAAGACGATCCAGTTGCAGCCTGAAATAGCTGCCCAATCTTTGGACGAAAGTCCCCATCTTCCTCACCGTCATATAATGAGGCTTCTCTTGTCTCAGCATACCTATTACATGTTGCATAAGAAACGGGCAAACGCAATAGATATTGTGTGGTTTTTGAGGAATGTAGTCATCACCCATCAAAAT
>JBBMKE010422415.1:0-10844 GCA_037834125.1 Lippia alba | reverse complement strand
TACCTTCTTGGGGCATGTCATTTCCGGTTATGGGATTTTCGTGGATCCGACAAAGATTAAGTCCGTTTCACTTTAGGAGCAACCGAGGAATGTGTCGGATGTAAGGAGTTTTATGGGCTTAGCGGGTTACGACCGCCGTTTTGTGAAGGATTTTTCGAAGATCGCATCGCCACTCACGTGATTGACTAAGAAGGATACGAAGTTCGTTCGGAACGAGGCTTGTGAGGAAAGCTTCCGGGTACTCAAGGAGAAGTTGACGAGTGCACCCGTATTGACCTTACCAGAGGTTTGGATGGATTCGCCGTTTATACCGATGTATCCAAGGAAGGGTTGGGATGCGTGGTTATGCAAAATGGACGGGTTATCGCTTATGCTTCGAGGAAATTGAAAGAGCACAAGCAAAGGCACCCAACGCACGATCTTGAATTGGTCGCGGTGATATTCACCTTAGTGAAATGGAGACATTACCTCTACGGGGTGAAGTTCGAAGTGTTCACCGATCACAAGAGTCTCCGGCATTTGTTCACGCAAAAGTAGTTGAACAACCGACAGCGTAGATGGATGGAATTTTTGGAGAACTATGATTGCGTGATACAATATCACCCGGGAAAAGCGAATGTAGTCACGGATGCCTTGAGTAGAAAGGCGAAGATTTCCATTCTTGAGGCTGAATCCGGGGAGAATAAAGCCGAGATCCTTGATTCACAACAAGGTCGGCTAACATCACTATAAGACCGGATTTCAGACAAAGGATTATTGATGCACAAGCAACGGATGATTGGATCCAAAAGAATGTGGCTAAGTTGAAAGATGATCCGAGGCCCGAGTATGAGTTTGATGAGTTAGGAATTTTCCGATATAAGGACCGAATCTATGTACCGAATGCGTTGCGAAGATTGGTGTTTGATGAAGTGCATGTGACCGTGTATACAATGCATCCGGGTGGAAACAAGATGTACCAGGATCTTAAGAAGTACTTTTGGTGGCATAGAATGAGAAGGAATGTGGCGAACTACATGAAGAGATGCGCTGTTTGTCAACAGGTGAAGGCCGAACATCAATTTCCTGCCAGAAAGTTGCAACCGATACCGATTCCCATGTCAAAGTGCCAACAAATCACCATGGATTTCATGACCGGGCTCCAAAGAGTTAAGAAGAGTTATGACGTGATTTAGGTAATTGTGGACTGATTCACCAAGTCGGCGCATTTTCTACTAATTCAATCAACGGATAAAGTGGAGAAATTAGTGGAGTTGTACCATCGGGAGAGAATAAAATTACATGGGGTACCCGCTAGCATCATTTCGGATAGAGATCCGCATTTCACTTCGAAGTTGTGGAAGAACCTTCAAAAGTATTGGGGATCAAAGGTGAATTTTAGTACCGCACTTCACCCGCAAATCGATGGACAATCCGAACGGGTGATTCGGTTTCTTGAGGATTTATTAAGAGCTTGTGTTTGGATTTCTCGTCATCGTGGGATGAGCATTTGACCTTAATTGAGTTTGCGTATAACAACAACTATCATGCATCGTTGAAGATGGCACCGTACTAGGCGTTGTATGGACAAAAGTGTCACTCTCCTCTTTATTGGGATCTTGAGGATCGTGAATGGAGTAAGGATGGAAGTCGAGAACTTGGAACTAAACCCGATGTGATTAAAGATACGATTGAAAAGATTGAGAAAGTAAGACACCATTTGAGAGTAGCACAAGAATGACAAAAGTGTTATGCGAACCGAAAAATGAGAGATTTGGAATTCGAAGTGGGCGACCGAGTTTTTCTCAAGGCTACACCGAGAAAGGGATTTTCTCGAATTGGAAAGGGTGGTAAGTTAAATCCGACGTTTGTTGGTCCGTTTGAAGTTGTGGAACGAGTTGGAGATGTCACTTACCGATTGGATTTGCCTCCGAAACTTACGGGAATTCATAATGTGTTTCATGTGTCGCAATTGAGGAAGTGTTTTCGGGATGAGGTGGAAGTTATACCGATTGAAGAGACGCATTTGGATCCGAATTTGACATTTGCACAACAACCGATGAAGATCTTGGATAGAAAGTTCCGGAAGACAAGAAATCGACAAATTCCATTGGTAAAGGTACTTTGGAAAGATATCAAGTCCGAGTAAGCAACTTGAGAAATGGAGGAGAAGATGCGGAACTTTCATCCGGAGTTGTTTCTTGATGGTAAATATGGGGACCAGATTTCTTTAAGGAGGAGGAATTGTAACGCACCGTTTTTCGTACAAGGTAAGTTCGAGTACGAGAGAGAGTACGATTTATGCTTTAATGAATGCTTATGCCATAATTATGCCTTGTATGTAGCTTATGTGGAATTATGTGGCTTATGTGCTTGGAATGATTATGTGCTATTGTGACTCGTTGTATATATGCTCAATTCGTACTTTAGCTTTGATAAGCATGATTTAATTATTTAAGAACCAACATGCATATTTGACCGTAAATGATCAAATTAGAGCTTAATTGGTGAATTTATTTTCAAGGCCAGGAACTGGATATATTTTAATGTAATTGGGTAGATAATTTCGTCGCGAGTTCGTGGGCTTTTGAATCACTCGATTTGGAGTTCGGACGAAGAAGTTATGGCTGATTTACTAAACCGATTCGAAAGTCAACAATTTTGGCGGATTTCATTGACCTACGCCCAATTTGAATTTTAACCCAATTTGAGACCCAATTTTCCTTTTAACCCGCTCCGTTTGACTCGCTCTATAAACCTATCAGCTGACCCAATTACTAAACCCAATTCCATATCCTAATTTCACTTTTAACGTTATACCACAAGAATCAAAACCTCACTTAACACTCTCCAACCCACTCAAATTATCTCAAGAACACTCAAGCCAATTTCAAGCACAAGGATTGAAGATTGAAGCTGGAAATTCAAGATTGAAGATTACGACTAGCTCTTCGATTCTTACCCCTTCAAGGTAAGTGAATGTGCTCCTATGTGGGTAATGTGTTCTTGGAGTTCTTGGGCTTGTATGAACTAGGGTTCTTGCTAGGGTGTGTGGAATTCGAATTTTTTGACTGGAATGTATTCACCTAGATGCTAGGAGTGTAATGTGATAGAGATTTCTGAGTTTTATGCTTATATGAAGATTTCACCATTGTTGGGTTTTGAAGCTTTTTGAAGGAATTGATGCATGTTCTTGTTCTTGGGTGTTTTGTTCGATTTGATGATGGAATCTCGTTCCTTGGGCTATTTGATGAATAATGTTATAGGATTTGTTGAGTTTCTTGCATGATTGAATGATTTACCATTTTTGAATATGAAGCTTGTTATGTGAAGACGATGAAGTTCATATTTGTGCTCTCAGGTGTTAATTCGATTCATTTATGCGCATTGGATGCTTAATTATGTTGTTTTTTTCTGTCATTTTATAGCTTCTCTAATGCTGCATTTTTTGTTGTGTGAATTGTTGGCATATCATGAGTATTCAAGCCTCAAAATCACCATTCCCGTATGCATATCAGCCTTCAAACTTATGCCCAGCAGTGACCCAAACAGGGGTTTTGTTGCCCCATTGAAATCTCAAATGCCAGTTTCACATATAAAGAATTCGGGAAATGGCCTAACCCAAACGGCCATTTGAGAATTGTTCTTCAGGGCCAAAGGCCCGTTTCAGAAGCTATTGTTCCTTTTTTTTTGTGATTTTTATTCCTTGAACGTTTCGCCTCGTTATTGGTTTTTATATCTTTCTTACACCCCAGCATCATGCCCAAACCTTTAAATCTTGAATTGATGCATTCGTTTGACATGTGTGCCTCGTTTATGCGTTTTAAGGCATTTTGTGCATTGCATGTGTATAAATCTTTAATTCCACGACTTCAAGTGTTGATATATAACTCATTTGATGCATAATGATCATTATTATCGATTTGCACCAGCTTGACACATTTCATATGCATTTCACATGTTGCATTGTTAAGCCGTGCGTCGTTTTATGTGGTTTCGAGTCTTGTCTCACCCTCGTGGTATGTTTTGCTTTATTTAGGTGTTATGTCTTTGGACGCCAAGCCGTTGCCCGTGTTGAGTTGGGAGTATTTGGTGAAAGTTGAGGAGTAATAGTATAAAATGGTTTTCAAGATTGTGGACAATATGGCCTCTCATATTTATTTCTTTTGTTCCCGTTTGCAAAACGTATATGTAGGTCTACTAAACCGAAAACTAGGATTTCAATTGTACTATGTTTATTGGAAAAATGGTTTCAAGCAAAAACTAGTCTTTGTATATGGGGTAAGTACCCAAAATGCTTTTGAGATTTTGCTTACTATTACGTATGTATGAGTTGGACCGCGAGATGTGTTTCGGCCATGCAAGGACGCTTGCTTAGTGGATCTTTTGATAGCACTCGGGGCAGACTGTGTGGTAAGACCAGGAACGCATGGGCGGACGGTCGATCCCACACGAAGTACCCCTTTTGGACAAGTTTGCTAAGACTCCTAGGAGGTTTCGGGGTTAAGGCGAGCTTGGGAGACGCCGGTTTCATGGACCGTTTCTCCACAGATCTTTTGCGATGATCGAGGGCCGTACACCCTCGACATCAACTGTGTAGGATGGATTGGTTTGATTTCTTGGTTTGGGAAGCAAGGGGAGTGCTCGTACTCGCCGAGCCGGTGTTTTGGTTTAAAATCCGATCTTTTGAAAACTTGCATCTCTTTTGAAAACCAATCGGATTGTAAACAACTTTGTTAGAGCATGCATTATTTTGTATACTTATATTTAACTCTCTCACCGGTTCCTTTGAGCTGACTCCTTTACCTTTGTGTCCGCAGGTCGCTTTTGGAGTCAAGCTAGGCGGGGTCGTTTGCGAGTCAAGTCTGGAGTCTAGCTTGTACTTTTATTTTACGCGTGCCGCGTACTCTGTTTATTTGAACTTGGTTTGTTATGTTGGAATTATTTACTCTCTCACTTTACTTTTGTATTTGTTAGTGGGCTGTGTCGGCCATTAGGATGATTTAAATTCCGCACTTTGAGCATGATGTGCTGGACCGCGATGGTCAATCTACGTGATGGATATTATTATGGATATGCTATGTTCATGTTGGATTATGCTTTGACTTTAATTTTAAGCTTCCTCATTTCGTGTGTTTGTAACGCACTTTTGTGTCTAGTACCGCCTAGCTAGGTTGTCGTTTGTCACCGCTTGCTTTGGACTTGACGGACATATGTCTTATACTATATACAAGTTAGGTTCTTAGCGCGAGATAAGTGTGCGACGTCCCGGACGGGGCGCTACACCGCTTATTCGGTTGGTATCAGAGTGGAGGTTCATCACCGTACTCTTGAGTCATCTCGAGTCGTCTAGGTGTACGGCATAGGGACAACGTTTGTTTGTTTATTTATTACGCTTTTTGCATTGCACTTGTAATTGCTTGCTAATTACGTGACATGAGCATATGGCTAACCAACATGCATATATGATTAAATTTTGTAGATGCCTCCACGTCGTCGCAATGATAGAGATAGACCAGGGGATGAGAATCAACAAACTCCTCCGCCGCCTCCTTTGCCAAATGCAGCGGATTTGATGGCTCTTATGACACAGTTTGTACAAGCGGCACACCAACAAGCTGCTAGAGATGCCGCGGAGCAAGCCGCTTCAGGCACCTCCACCAGTTCACCATCCACCACCGATTGAGAGTGTCTACGACCGGTTTAGCAAGAGACACCCTCCTATATTTTCGGGCACAATCGATGACATTAAGGCCGAGTATTGGATTACTACAATTGAGCGGATTTTTCGGGTTGTGACATGCACCGAGATGGAGAAGGCCTTGTGTGCGATTGATCTACTACGCGATGAGGCTTTTAATTGGTGGCGTAGCACCGTGTCGCGCCTTGGAGTTCGTGAAGAGGATATTACATGGGAGATATTTGCAAGGGAATTTTGGGCACACTACATCCCGAAGTAAGCAAGAAAGCGCCGTGAAAGAGAGTTTGTGAACTTGGAGCAAGGAAATATGTCGATGACACATCGCCGAGTTCAACTAATTGGAACCGTATGCACCTCACCTAGTCAAGGACGAGGATCGCAAGTGCGAGAAGTTCATTGAGGGACTTCGTGAAGGATTGGCAAGAACTTTAGCTCCGGTTCGCATTGAGGATTGGGCAACCGCAATCGAGTTGGCCTTGAAGGTTGAGGCCCAGGAGCAAAGACTTGGGTCCAAAAGGAAGGTTGGTGGTTCTGGCTCTGGCTCGAACTTCAAGAGGGCCGCCCCTCATTCTTTTTTCCGTTCGGCGCCACCGAAGAGAGGGAGAGTGATGGTCAACAAAGGAAAAGGGAAGCAACCACCACAAGTTTCGAAGAAGAATGACCCGTGTGAGCATTGTGGGAGCATTACACATGTTGGGGCAAATTGTTGGAGAAAGCAAGAAAGGTTCTTCAATTGTGGGAGCACAAAACACTTGGTTAGAGATTGTGATCAACGGAAGTCATAAGGATCGGGTACGGGGACGAGGCCTATGACCAATGCACGGGCCTATGCACTTAATGAAGAGCAAGAGGATATCGAGATTGACCCTACCGCCGTGGTAGAAGGTACACTCCACATACATGACATTCCCATACATGCATTATATGATCTGGGAGCATCTCATTCGTTTATTACTCCCATTGTTGTCGATATGTTGAACTTGCCTATTGCTCGTAAATCTATGTTATATGTTGTGCGTTCTCCTTTGGGTGGTGTGATTAGAACCGATTGTGTGTATCATAATTGTCCAGTGAGTATTGAGGGACAAATTAACCCGGTGGACTTGATTGTTATTTCAATGAAGAAGTACGATGCCATTCTTGGTATGGATTGGCTCTACACGCATTGGGCGAAGATGGATTGTTTTGGGAAGAGAGTTGAGTTGAGTTCCGGGGTGATTACGGGTTCGAAGGCTACGGGAAGTCCTTTTGTTTGCTTGGTTGAAGCTAAGAAGCTTATTCGTAAAGGGGCTACCGGGTTTGTGGCGTATGTGTTGAACTGGCCTAAAGATCAAGTAAAACTCGAAGAAACGGAAGTGGCAAATGAGTTCCCCGATGTCTTTCCGGAGAGCTTGGGGACTTTGCCTCCGGATAGAGAAATCGAGTTCGTGATTGATTTATTCCAAGAGGCCGTGCCGTTCTCTAAAATGCCGTATAGAATAGCTCCCGCCGAAAAGAACTCAAGATTCAACTTGACGATTTATTGGTGTGTGGGTTTGTACGGCCGAGCACTTCGCCTTGGGGTGCTCCGGTGCTTTTCGTGAAGAAGAAAGATGGAACACTTCGTATGTACATCGACTATCGGGAGTTGAATAGAATGACGGTGAAAAATAAATATTTGCTCCCGCACATCGAAGAGTTGTTCGATTTGTTACAAGGTTCGAAGGTATATTCGAAGCTCGACCTCCGACAAGACTACTACCAATTAAAGATTAAGGAGTCGGATATACCAAAGACGGGCTTTAACATGAGATACGGACACTATGAGTTCGTTGTGATGCCCTTCGGACTCATATCATAAAACACCCATATTTATACATAAGATTCATGAGATTCAAAGGTGATTCACAAAACGGACTCATATCATAAAACACCCATATTTATACATAATAGAAGTATTCCACATGCGGGATTCGAAATCAATTCATATTAAGGCCATAGGTTTCATATCTATAATTCCTAACCCTCACCTGAGCAAAAGAAACGGATCGGAGGAGCAATGAACGCCTAGACCTCGGGTTCTTTAACTTCCGGAGGAAAAGCTGAAATAAAGAGACACAAACCCGAGACTTAGACTCAAATATGAACTAAATAGACGCTCAGCGATGCATATGAATTCAATTGGATGCAAATGGGATGCATAAATGCGATATTGAATCAAATAATCCATAATAATTCACAAAGAGGGGGTACAAAATCGATGTCATGCATAAACAAAACAAGTTAAAACTTACCAACGAAGCATGAAAAATTCAAATAAGCATGCAAGAAAGGCATATAAAGGTGTTTCGGGTGTAAAGGAATCGATCTGCGAAAGTCGAAAAATTCAAAAACTTACAGCAGCTTCCCAAACGCCCATTTCGTGTTTTCGTTCAAAAAGAAAACGGCCGTTTGGATGCCCAGACCTGGAACCCAAGAGCTTTGAAACGGCCGTTTGGAAAATACAAAGGAATTCCAAACGGGCGTTTCAAATGCGTCTGTAAGAAAAAATCCCCACATGAAACGGCCGTTTAGGGAAAACAAAGGAATCCCAAACGGGCGTTTCAAAACTGTCTGTAAGAATTTTCTCCTACTGAAACGGCCGTTTGCAAAAACAAAAGAAACTCCAAACGCCCTTTTCAAAACCTTCTGTAACGATTCTGGGTTCCCAAACGGGCGTTTCGAAATTCAGTTTAAAAAGGAAACGCCCATTTGTGTCTCTGAAAATTCAAATTGGCGCCAGACCCAAACGCCCATTTCCAAACACACTAGAGGCCGAAACGGGCATCTGGTCTCTGAAATCTGGGCAGAATATGCTGTAAAAACAGGGGATCCGAACCTATACACTTTAAACACCAAAATATGCTCCAAAACTCAAACACAAATCATGCAAAAACAATCCAAACACATGCAAGAACATATAAGGCATCCGAAAGCATCAAAAGGTTCAAAAATCATGCGCAATTAATCGATCAAAACACACAAACGTACACATATGGCCCCAACCGGCAAGGTTTGCTTCAAAATGGCCCAAATAGCATTCAAAATTCAGCAAATAAGCATCAAAGCATTCCATACACAAAGCCAATACACAATAGCATGCAAAAGCTCAATCAAAAGGGAAAGGGGTCCATCAAGCTTCAAATCAAACCAAAACTCAAAGTTCAAGCATCAAATCATCAAATATACGTATATGAATGCAAATGGAAGTCACAAACCAAGAAATCATGCAATGACTCAAAAACCCATATTTCTCATAAATGCACCAAATTCCTATATCAACTACCGAGCCATAAATGCATCAAAGAGTTCAAGGAATCATATCCACATCACTTATATGCGCATATAAAAGCAATAGAGATGCATCAATCCATGAGATGCCATGAAACCCTTCAACAAACCCCCATATGTAATCCCAATGATCCCAACAAGATAGACATGATATGAATCCATATATGTGATCACATAAGTGCAAGGAACAAGAATACATGCTTACCAAGTGAAGAAAATGCAAGGATTAAAGTCTTGAGCCTGTGTGTTGATCAACAATGGAGGTTTCAAGCTTGGGGGCTTCTTTCCTTCTTTTTCTTGGTGTGGGGCGTGTGAGTATGAGGGAGGGAGAGAGAGGGCAGATAATTTTGAGAGAGAAAAAGAGAGAAAAAGTCTTGTAAAAGCATGGGTTTGGGTGCCACAAGGGTGTATTTTGTACGCGAGTATATACGACTTGATACGGGGGTCGAAACGAGGTTATAAAAATGCAAGGTTAATCTCATTGAATTCCATTTACCGAATGGAACGCAATGAAGGTGTCGGAACTCGATTTCGAGTTCCCTAGCTCAAGAAACGACCTAGGAACTCAATTAGATCATAATTACCAAATGACCCCTAAACATTTAAAAACATGCATTTGAGTCCAAAAACTAATTACACTAAAGCCACAAACGAAAATAAATCATGCAGAAAGACCCATAACTCATATAATTCACGTTAAGTATACTCGGGAAACCAAAACACAAAAACTCAAATAACGTGATTAAATCAAATTCAAATATTCAAATAGTTCAAGTTGTTCAAATAATCAATTAATTATGAATGAAATGCAACAATTAATATGAAAATAAAGGCAAAACAGGAATTAAACTCACACGTGATACAAACCTTCACGTGTGAAGAAACGGGGTGTCACATATGGAGTCACAATATGTAAGCTCATGTGATTTCAGATCCAAAGACAAGTTCAACTTTAGTTGAGATTGGTTTATAAAATAAAAAATCATGTTGAATGTGAATCTATTCAAAATTTCCCAAATAAAAAGATTGAACAATTAAAATACTTCAAGTATCGCCTTCTTACAAATACTTGGTATGCTTTTCGCCGAGCCTTAAAGTGGGGCCATTTCTAGACAAATAAATAAACTTTACTTTATTAATTTAAATTGGTTTTTAATATTTCAAAATTATCTTAAATTTAATTCCAAAATTAAATAGTTAAATTAATTAGAATTATGATGTTTATTTTCTCAACAAATAAAGTGATGATACGTGTGAAAGTGAAATATTTTGAGCAAGTAAATCGAGTCTTGCGGTCAAAGAAACCTAAGATAAATTATATGGCGACATGTGGCATATTGCGTCACACTAACCAATCAAATTTAAGTCTTGTATGATATTATCTCTTTAAAAGTAAAAATATATAGAGATAAATATTCACGTGATTTTATTTGATATTATCTCTTTAAAACATAATATAACATTAAAGAGATAGACATTTATATGATTTATTTGATACTATCTCTTAAGAAAAAAATAAAAGAGATAATTATTAAATAAATTTGAGTTGAACTCTACCTCTTCAATCACACACCTATACAAAGGGGTCATGGGGCGGTTCGTTCAACATACAACATCAATACAAGATGGCTAAGGAGAAGAATAAGACCAAAGTTCTCTCTACAAATTCAAGATGGAGTTCTAAGGTGTTCTAAGGCATTTTTCCCCGAAGTTATTAAATCAGGACTTCTGATCCGTTATTAAGGCATTATACCGATGAATCAACTTTATATTCAAACTAGATCCACAGTGTTATCGGTGAGTTGAAAGACGTTCTTGGCAAAATTCACCAAAATCCAGCTTTGATTCCTAAACA
>JBBMKE010422406.1:0-10844 GCA_037834125.1 Lippia alba | reverse complement strand
ACACTCGTTGCGTGTGCAAATAAAAATAATACTATTATTTAAATATATTAAAATTAATTTTCATATTGATATTTATTCTATAATTAATTTTACTATAATTATTAAATTATGATAAATATAAAATATAAAACGTAAGGAGAAAAAGATAAAATTTATACATTAAAAAAATAGGGTGAGAGAAAATAGATAAAATAAAAATATTATTGAGGTGATAAAAGAAATAAATAAATAATAAAAAATTACAAGAGAACAAAATGGATTAAAAATGTTAATAAATAAAAAGAGAAAAGAAAAGAAAAAAGAAAAAATAAAGAGGTCAAACGGTTATAAATGGAGTTGAGGGATAATACGTAAATAAATAAAAAGAAAACAAAAAATTAAAATGTTAGCGGCAGAAAGGAAAAGAGTCCAATATACGCCTGACGCTTAATAAATAGTATATATATTAAAAAGTTAATAAATAAATAAAGAAAAGAGAAAAGAAAGGGACTAAACAGTTATGAAGATAATACTAAATAAATAAATAAAAAAAGAAAAAATTAAAAAATCAAGGACAAAAAAGGAAAGAGTTCAAGACACTACATCTGCTCCTGACGCTTAATAATATGGTATAGATTACACTTACATCCCGCTTAACGAATTTTAATTACATTTGCGTTCCAAGATGCCTCTTGTTTTATTATATTTTATATTAGAGTTATCTATAATTAATTAGTAAGAGATATCTATATTATAATATTAAATGAGAGGCCCCAGAATAACAGTTTTGATTTCTTGAGCTTTAAGATTTTCTTCTTTTTTTATTTTTTTAATCACTCTCTCAACGTCTTATTTTGTTTTTATCTCTTAACTTCTGTTTTTCTTTTTTCTTACTTTACTCCCATTTGCTTTATTATATATTTCTTTTCTTTCTCCATATTTTTTAATTTCTATTTTGTATTATCTTTTAAGTTTATAATTTAATTAAAAATAATTGCAAAATAAATATTAATATAAAATTTTAATTTAATATATATTTAAATAATTAAAATATTTGCACACATAGAGTGTGCAAAAATTACTAGTGTACTATTAAAATTTCGAAAAAATGCAAATTTGTCCTATAAGTTTGCAATTTTGGCAATTTAGTCCTGCTCATTTCAAAATTTGCAACTAAGTCCTGTAAGTTTGTAATTTTGATAATTTTGGTCATGTTCATTTCAAAATTTGCAATTAAGTCCTGTATGTTTTAAAATTTTACAATTTATATCTGAATTCAAACAACACCAAGTGGTTATTGTATTCAAATCAATACAAACTCTTATTTGTTTGAGTTGCTTCTACGCACGCAAATCGAATGATCTCACTTGTCCTGGATTGAAAGAAGTATGTAGAGATCTTCGTGAGACCGTAGTCATCCGTCTTCAGTTTGCCGGCCGATAGGATCTCGCACATTGACCAGCTAGCTGGGATGGTCTGGCTATTCTTTTGTATTGAGAAGGAATCAGTTGTCTGAGCGAGTCACCTTCTTATAAGCTCCACTGGACAACACGACATTTTCGTTCAAATATAATTATGTGTTTTATTTAAATTTTCTTTTATTAGATATATTACATTTATAATAATTTTTTTAATACAAGTCAGATATTTTTGTCATGTTATCCTTTCAAGTCCACAAAATAATGAACCAGGTGGCCAATTCCGGCAACTAATAAATTTTTCCTGTGAAAATTGAATATAAATTGCAAAATTTTAGAACTTATAGGACTTAATTGCAAATTTTAAAATGGACAGGACCAAAATTGCCAAAAATACAAATTTACCGGACTTAATTATAAATTTTGAAATGAACGGGGACTAAATTGCAACAATTACAAACTTACAGGAACAATTTTACATTTTTACCTTAAAATTTGGGCTAATTCTAGTCGCCCCCATCCTTTTGGGTGGGAGGGGGGGGGGGTGAGGGGTGCGATTTGTCCCTTTTCTTTCAATCGGTGCATTTAACCTCCTCACCTTTGCATAACTTAAGACTTTACCCCTTTTTAACATTTTCGGCTGTATATTTGTGTAATATTCCGATCCAAGTAACACACGTAATTTATGTATGACTTTTGTAAGGCATTTTCGTCCATTCCTGTAGCATAAATCATTCTTGCCATTGTAATCCATCCACTACGGTAAAATACCCCAAATTACATAGGGTTAATAATCATTTTCAAAGCATTTTGTCCTTTGAACTTCTTCTTTCTTGTGCATTTCTTCAATCCCCTGAGAATGGAGCGGAAGATTCGTAAAGGTAATGTTGATATATCGTTGGGGAAGAATACTCTGTTGTATGGTGAGTTAGAGTCTTATGAATTATTTTTGGGAAAAATATCATTTTTCCTCCTCTAAAGATACCCATTTTTAATTTTAGTCCTAACCTTTTAACTTTTCTCACATTGCATCCTTTTTTATTCCACATTCTCAATTTTAGTCCTTTGCATCCTATATGGCAGAAATTAGGAGATTTTTCTTAATTTTTCCTCCAAAATTTGAGTTGGCATATGATGTGTATTATTAACAAAAATAAAAAATACCACATAATTGCATAAACAATTTTTATTAAATAAATACCCCTCTATTATAGTTTTTTTCCTAATTTTACCCAAATTGTTCTAATTTTACCACTATTGTTTCGTTGTTTGGATGAATTGGATAATTAGACCACTATGGTTTAACTCGTTTAATCTAGACGTTCGAAATGTGTACCAATTTGACCCCATTCTATCGCCAGAAACGCCCATTTGGGGTCCTAAAAGTTGCGCCACTGCGTGCCCGCCGGCGCCATCTTCAAACGGCTATATCTCCACCAAAACAACACGTGAATCCTCGAAACCTCTCCCAATAGATTCCTACTAAAGCGAACTACAATGTCCATGTTGTGGGTGCTCCGATTAGCTGCCGAAATCGCTGGAAATAAAGTCACGATCAGTCATGTCTAACCGGTCATATCTCTTAAATTGTTGGTCAGATTTCAATTCCGTCTGTGTCATCATGTTCCTAACATTGCGGTGTTCTATTTATACAACTCATTTGCAAGATTCGGTTGAGAAATGAGCAATTTTCAATTTTCGATAATTAACTGGCATTTTTTATTTTTTTACTAAACAATAATAATCCACGTCATGTGAGATAAGGCCAAAATACAATTGAGCCACGAGTGCGACACATGGCCCGATTAAGGCGCGACGTTGTGGTATTTCATGGCCTGCGTCCCAAGGTTCCCCTCGAGGTCAATTGCTCCCCTTGGAGAAATATCTGCTCCCACGAGAAAAGGAATCCTAACCTTCCTCCCCTGAGCGGGAGCGCAAGCAGCACAATAGAAGCACGGCCCTCGAGGCTATTCTAGGGTCACTTTCAAAATCGCATCACCGCCATGAGGGCTAAGTAGTTGCTCCTATGTCGATCCCTTGGAATAAGGTTTCCCCGAGGACTTGCGAGCCTTCTAGATCTTTATCTACTCGAGAGTGCTTGCTCTTGGTAACCGTCCTATAACACTCATTGACAAATAGTACAAGGGCGCACACCTACCACTGCTGCTCCACTCCCACCTATTCGTAGGCTTTTGCAGGAACGCCTTACCCAAATGCTCCTCCTTAAACCATGTGTCTAGGGCAACGCCAATCCTGGACCACTTTGTACAAATTACTACAAGACCTCCACCCTCAATTATAAATAATCAAAGTCTCTCTCAATCTTGGGGGGCTTTCATCATGGAAAAAGCTCTTTTCAACTATACACGCTAGTGTTCTCCTTCATCTCCTGCCACTAGCATCTAGAAAACCCATTGAGTTGTTGCACCCACAATTTGTGTTAGCTTAGTTGATAGAACCCAAATTGATACATCTTCCCCGCCGGAGCCTTGCCTCCAAGGTGGTTTCCTCACTAGATACAAATCTTAAGTGTTGGTGATCTGAGCCACATCGGATCATACTCCATCAATGTGCCAACTCAGATTTTGGAGGAAAAATTAAGAAAAATCCCCAAATTTCTGCCCATAGGATGTGGAGGACTAAAATTGAGAAATGTGAAATAAAAAAGGATGCAATGTGAGAAAAATTAAAAGGTTAGGACCAAAATCGAAAAAGATCATCTTTAGAGGATGAAAAATTATATTTTCCCTTTTTTTGGAAAAAAAAATTATACTTTTTTTTACCATTTTGTTAGGGGAATCATATTTCTTTATGCAGTGGTACATAAATGATTATTTTGTGGTCTCAGTTGTGAAATTTGATAAATATTATCTTCTATGTTGGATATAAGTGAATTTTTTTTTTTGTAGTTCCATGGGGATAAGAGAATTTTTCATGTGTTTTCTTGGTTGTGTAGGATCAAACTATGATTTGTTTTCTATACGCATGCATTACGGTGGTAAAATCTATAATTTAGGTTTTAAGGTGTATGTTGGTGGGACGTTTGGTCATGTAGACTATTGTAATGAAGATTTGATGTCAATGATTGAGATTCATGCCATGGCCGAAGTGTTTGGACTGTCAGTGGGGATACTAATTTTTATTTCAGTATTGGTGGGATTAATGACTGTTATGCTATACATTTGCTTCCAAGAGACACAGATGCAATGAGCTTGGTGAGTTATCTATGTGACACCCCATTCTTCAATCGGTAAAGGTACATTATGTGATTTAATTCCTAATTGAGTTTAGGATAGAAATTATTTGAATTATGTGATTTAATTGTGATTATGTGACTTAATTGCGTTTTGGAGATTTTGGGGATTTTGGAATCGAGCCTAGCCTTTGAAAAGCGAAACAATTAAACCAGGAAAACCTTGAACCGAACCGATCAAAATAAATAGAACCGGACCCAAGACTTAAAGTCTTGAACCCCTTTCTTCTTCCTCATTCTTAACATTATTTCCTAAGGCAAGAGAGAAAGAGAAGAAAAAGCTCACCCCAAGATCCAACCTTTGCAAGCACATTTTCGATTCATTTTTTCGTCTATTTTCGATCCGAAGTAAGTTCAGAATCCCCATGATCTCTACTTTTATTTAACCGATTGCTTTGCTCTTGGAATTTTGATTATGCTTAAGTTTGGGGATTATGATGAATAGTAAGGGTTTGTAACCCATTAGGTGCATTTTGATTCTTGGATTGATTGCCATGAGTGAGAACTTCATAAATGTGATCTGTGTGACCTAAGTGATGCATTAAATTCATAGTTTTGGTTGGGGATTGCATTTATGATGCATGTCATTTATGTGCATTGAATGTGCATTTCATGAGTTTTGCATATTTCATCATTTGGGACTTGGGAACTTGAGGTTTATGCATCACATAATATTGGCATTGCATATATTGTTGTTGGCTTTGTGGTTCTTGGGACATATGTTGGTGAATTGGAATTTTGGCTCGAATCCCCTGTTTTCGCGATCATTTCTGCCCAGAAATTCCAGGCCAAATGGGCGTTTGGCCCTCTAGTTGTTCTTGCAAACGCCCATTTGGAATGGTGCCAGAATTTAAAATTATGTAATGTAAATGGTCGTTTGGAATTTGTGAAGTAAAGCCAAACGGCCGTTTGGACTTAAAAATCTGAGGCAGTAGCTTTTTGAACGCCTGTTTGGAATTTGTGTTGTTTTTGCAAACGGGCGTTTGAAGAGCCCAAATCGTTACAGACGTAACTTGCACGGTCGTTTGGAATTCCTTTGGAAATTCGAAACGGCCGTTTGGGGAGTCATTTCTGGGAACAGACGCATGTCACATGGGCATTTATGATTTTTTCTAAAACACCAAACACCCGTGTGAGATGCCATTGTCCGTTTTTCAAATTTTCGACTTTTGTGGTTCGATTCCTTTGCTCCCGAAACATCTTTATATGTCCTTTTTTATCTTTACTAAGCTACTTTCATGCTTCACATTTGTTATATGACTTGTTTATGTATGAGTTTGCGTTTTGGGGTGAATATGTGTTTGATTTTGATTCATTTGAGCATGATTATGAATCTCATGCATGCTTTGCATTCCGCGTATCATATTTGGTACAGTTTGAGTCTAAATCTCGGGTTTCGTATCCTTTTGTGTTTCAGAGCCGAGTCCGGATACTACCGAGCCCGAGGTTTAGGCGGTCCTTGTTCGTTTGCTTCTGGTGCATATGGCGTATTGTTTATTGATTTCTCAACCCGTGTGGGATTATATCTTACATATCTATTTAATTATGGGTGTTTAAGATATCAATATGGACTTGTGGACTATCTTGAGGGTTTTGATGAAATTGTTATATGAATAGACATATGTAAGCTTTGATTTGAAAACCCTTTTTTGTAATTTGATCGGTTTGAGCGAGTTGTGCCCTAAAAGATGGGAATTTGGTTTAGTATGATTTCTTGGGCCCCGAAATTATGGGTAAGGAGCCCCGTATGAAAATGGTCGTCGGGTTTGACCTGTACGTAATTCCATTTGAGGTATACACGTGCGACTCTGGAGGTTGGGAAGGCGTTTGTATCTTGAGCCTTCGGTGGATAGCCGGACATGGCGTATTGTGGGTTCACAACCCCTTGCGTATTTATATTTGTGGTAGTGGCCGTTTGATTCCTGAATGCCGAGAAGTAGAGGATGGATTGAATTTGTTATTTAAGATGTGTGATATTTGAGACGGAGGTGGAGAGTACGAACTCGCCAGACGTTTATTTATTTTGTATCGGATAATTATGAATCGAGATAGGAATTTAATATATGTATTATGTTCTTTTGAAATGTTTTGGGTAAAACCCTACCTCGGTTCATAATCGTCACCTTCTTATTTGCTTTGATATATCTATATTCGGTGTGGGTGTGCATTAGTGCCCTTACTCAGTCGAGCCGTTAGACTGACCCTCTCTCTTTCCCCCTTAGTGCAGGTTTTTGGCTCGAGTTAGGCGGGGAAGTGCGTCGTCGTGTCGTACTTAGCAGCCTAGGTCGAGTTGCATTGCACTTGTATTTACTTTGCTACTTTTGAATACTTTGTTATGGAGAATTGTATACTTGTTATTATTTTTGGCCCCATGGGCATTGTATATAAGTTGTGCTCTTGCCGAGCTTTGCATGTGATCCTTTTTCTCTTCCGCATTTATTCGTTTATTGTTTTGATCTCGCTCTGTCGGTTTTAGCCCCGCTTAGCTTAGTGTGTGAGTGTAGGTCCCCGTTCTCTTTGATTTGGATCCATGTACGGAAGCCCATTTCGTATGTCGATTCAGATCTAAGTGCGGGGGATGTGGATGACCCACGCTCGGGCGTCACAATCTATATTATATATTAAGTGATAGACCCAAGTTGTAAGCGTATCGGTCTCTTGGAGTCCACTTTTTGCTTTTCTTTTTATTTATTTATTTTTCATCTGTACATTGTTCTCTCTTCTTTTCTTTTTATTTATTTATTCTATCACTCCAACAATATTTTCCTAATTTATCTTTTATATCACCTCAATTCAATTTTTTTCTTTTCTTTTTATACAATTTTTATCATTTTTTTCTAAAAAAAAATTGGTATCCTATCTTTTATGCAATTTATTTATTTATCATAATTTAATAATTATACAAAAAATAATTATAAAATATATATTAATATAAATATTAATTTTAATATATTTAAATAATAGAATTTTTTATTACTTGCACACGCAACGAGTGTGCGAAAATTACTAGTCTTGATAAAGAGAGGATGGTGGTGTCTTTTGTGACCCAATACACATTGAGGAATCTGAATCATCTAGTGAAGAAGACGGTGAATCAGTTAAAGTGAATGATCCTCTTAAATTTCTAGGCATTGAAGACGATGAGTTGAGCTTAGAGGATGAAGCTATTAGACAGAGGCAAATCAAGTGTTCTGAGAAAGGTAGAACTGTTGTTAGGGAGAGGAGAGAGAGGGACTAATATGTAATTTTTTTCAAACTATAGGTCCTAAATTATAATTTCGCCTATTGTGAGGTAGTCAAATATAATTTGTAATATATATATATATATATATATTTGTTAAAAGATAAGGAAGTTCGAGACCCTCCGAACAACATGCAAAAAACTCGAAACCAAGCTCCAACCTTTAAATTGCTCGGCTCGGTGGATTCATTATCTACCTCGATTGGTTTACATCCATAGCTGAGTGTACATCTGAATGCGTAGCATCCAATGTTGCTAAGCTTATCTTTATTCTAATCGACAGTAATGAGACCTACGTACGGCAGCATAGTACGGAAACGGATGCTTCTGCCTCTAAATTAACTAGATGATATGGAAGATATTCTGCAAACAGATACGTTAATTTATTATGCAACAATTGGTCCCAAGTCCCAATTCAGAGTCTATTCTGTGTGATGTTGGCAGTGTGATTGGGATCGTCATTTTTCCTCTCGTTTCTATAATTCTTCGCCTAAAACAGCATAATTCTATCAAAAAACTAGTGTCCGTAGATCTGAAGTCAAGGATCATTGTTCCTACCATGGTCCCCAGAAGCTCTAGAAAATTACTGTCTGTGACGTTTCAACCTAAATTAATGGGGACCAAAAATATGTTCTTGATTAATATATATATATATATATATATATATATATATATATATAATTACATCTGACTATCTACATTTAGTCTTAATTACAATGTAATCCATCTAAATCGGGAAATTATTTTTGAGTTTCTAACTTTAGAGAATTGTTTGTCGTTCTTGAAGTTCGTTAGGGTTGCGTTATCTCATTCCAAAAATACCCTTGATTTTGTTATTAAATTCATAGTACGTCGGGATTTTTTAAATAATTTTGTAATTTTGGTCATATAATCAATGTAACATTCATACAACCGTTAGAAATATAGGTGTACTTTTACAAATTTCGTTAGGTACCTCAAACCAAACAAAAATTTACAGGGACTAAAATATAGTTTTTGGTTTAGATGAATTGGATTGGAATTAGGCCTATATATATGTATGTATATTTTCATGAGGCTTGGTCTAATGGTGAGGTTAGATTATAAGAGATGAAATTTACCTTATTTTCTAAGAAGTCTTAAGAAATTCGAGGTTTGAGACATACTTGCTACAAAGCTCCTGGGGAAAAACTTTATTTGTCTCGTCTCTCATAACCAAAATAAATGTAATTTAAAAGAATGGTACCGAGCTAGGTTTAATTTTTTTAAATTCTTGCATAAAGTCAAAACCCAATAACTAAAACGGAATAAGTAATAGGTTTAATCACGGGAAAAGCAAAATCCTTCGACCTTTAGGGTGATTTTTCACATTTTCAAACTTTCTAAAGTCCGAAAATATGAAATTTATTAATTTATAGGACGTTTTTACAACTTTTCTTATACAATATTACCTTGGGTGACTGCACTTAGGCGGTATTTTTCAAAATAATCAAAGGAATATTCCCGTTATTTATTTTATTGTTGTTAATTGGTTTTCAATTAGGGGTCAATTGTTAGACTAATTGAATTTGCATATTGTCAATCAATTAATTAGGTGGTGTACGTTAACTTGGTAATTGGTATTTGTGATGACTAACATTTTATAAAGTTTATTTAGTTGTGCTAGAAAATTTGGAGAAAACGTTGCCCCAAACACACTATAAGAGTTGTTTTCGTGTGTCAAGTAAGTTGAGGACATCATTTCAAGCATGAAACTAGGTCTCGGGTTACTTCTCTAGTTGCATTATTGCAATTTATTTTTAGCAGGTAAATGTGATCAGGACATGCAATTTATTTTGTTTTTGACTATTGTAGATTACATGTCAAATTGCTTGCATACAAAATTAGGTCTGTGACATATCACAAATATAATAATATATGAGAATGCCAAAACATGGCATAAAGAGTAAAAATTGCCTAATTTTAAGTGAGACAATTAGAAGGCACATAAATGAAGCAGAATATTATTTCTGATCATTTCTGCAAAATGACTGATACATAATTATTGGTGCCCACAGAGTCAATTCTATATATGTCGGCAGCTTGATAGGATCCTCTTCCTCGCGTTTCTATTATTTCGCCCCTTTAAACACAACAAAATATATTATTTGACTTTTTTCTTTTTCTAAAGTATATGATGTTGCAAACCTACCGCAGCTTGCATTGGACTGGAGTCTATTCCATTTGATATTGGAAGTGTGACGGGGATCGTCTTCCTCATGTTTCCATAATTTTATCATCATTTCTTCGGATAATTCCTCAAAACTCCCAAAGGGGGACTGAAATTCCTTTTCACTCTCCACTTTTGAAAAACTTCTCTTTCGCTCCCCAACTCAAAAAAAAATCTTTTTTCACTATCCAAAATTTCAGAATGTTGTATCAAAATTCAGGAATCCCGTAACTAAATCCCCAAATGATGTATTTTTTCCCCAAAATAATGTATATACATCATTTTGTGAAAAAAATATATGATTTGGAGATTTAGTTATGTAATTCCTGAATTTTGATACAATATCCTGAAATTTTAGGAAGTGAAAAAAAATTTTATTTTTGAGTTGGGGAGTAAAAAAGAAGATTTTCAAAATTGGGGAGTGAAAGGAAAGTTGAAATTTTTTTTGTTACTATTCAAAGATTCCCCCTTTTGTTTTGTAGAAGTTAGTGTCGTTACCTCTAAAGTTACAGATCATTACTCAATTCCTTCACGTTCCCCTTAATGATGCTGCAGAAAATTGTTGTCATTTTCGATTACAACTACTTTAATGGGGACCAAATTTCATGTGCAATTGTTGTCTAGCCATGCAAGAGTTACATGCACCTGTACTAAAATTAGGAGTGTAAACGGAAAATAACCGGATCAAACACTACTAGAAAACTGTCAAATAGCAACGAAAATTTAGCAACGGAAATTATTTGTTGCTATTTAGCAACGAAAATA
>JBBMKE010422395.1:0-10844 GCA_037834125.1 Lippia alba | reverse complement strand
AAAATATTCATCAAACAAGAAAGATAAGTTAGTTGCTTTTGTTTGATCTCTTTTTCTCTTTAAATGAATTTGAATCCACGAAATTTTGCTTCCAAACTTGCTTTAAATTAATTTATTCTTCTCTTATTTTATTTCCATTTTCCTGTGTTCCATTGTAAAACGCCATAGAATTGAATGTCAGCAAGTACAATTATATATTCTGCACAATATATATACACAGCAATGTTGTAAGGAGGGGTTTATTTAACTGATTATGTTAGGTGAACTCAATAATAAATTATATAAAATTATTTATTTTACTTGTATTCTGGTGAGGAATCCGGCGGGTACGATGGATTAGATTAGGTTTTCTTGCCACAAAATTTGGGATTACAAGGGTATGTTTGGATAATCATGAATTTTTCAGGGGATAAATTGCATTTAACTCGTAATTTGTATGAATAAATTTCATTTGGAGTGTATAATGGATTACTTTGATGTTTTATTTATTTTAAATTCGAGTTTGATGGACAAAAATAGATGTATTGCCCCTGATTCAAATAGATAATTTTATCCTAAAAAAAAAGTAGATAATTTTTAGTTAGTACCAAATTATTAAGTTATACTCGGGCGGGGCTATTTTGACATTAAAATGCATGCAGTAATTTAAAAAGCTACGTACTATTCACGTTTTAGTGTAAAGATCTAGGCATGTAAAGGGATGATAAATGAATTGGATATTTGATTGTTGCATCTTTATTTGTTAACGAGTCGGAAGGACAAAGTATGAAGTATAAGGGCGAGTTTACTTATAAATGATTACTTATTTGTTTCACTAAAATAGCGCTACGTATACTAAATAATCTATGTATGATATTAGACTAAATTAATGGCAACTTATATCTAAATAATCTATGTATGATTTTAAACTAAATTAATGGCACTTTAATGTTCTTTTACCTACCACATCTCCCACATGATTTATTTTTAAAATAAAAGTTATAAATAATAGTAATTAATGATGTCTAACAATTAATAAAATTATAAATAATAATTAACTGTACTTAGCTTATCTTTTTGCATTTTTGATACTTAGCTATTAATAATAATTTTTTTGGGTCAAAATTAATAATAAACTATGCAGGAAAGTAAGTTGGAAAATTTTGGGCGAAATTATCTCTAAAGAAAAACGTAATATTTAGATATGAGGAAAAAAAGGGTATTACACTAAAAACATATCTTCCAAAAACAATTGGGTATTTAGCGGCTACTTTTAGACCAAATTATATACTCAAATCTTTTATGTCTTAAACTCGGGGCTCCAAGAAAAGAACATATTTTTTTTATTAAAATGAAGCGTGGTCTTTATTTTATCGAAACCACTTATTCTTGAAAAGCAAACGCGCCCTAAAGCAAATATTTAGCCGTAAAGAAAAATAATATTATATATATATATATATATATATATATAATATAAATGTGCTTTAATATTTTTTCTTTGATAAATACACTAAAAAGTTTATTTAACACATTATTATACATAGACACACTTATTTGTACGTATACTAATATATATATATATATAAAATAATAATAATAATAATAATAATTATTATTATTATTTATCCAATACAAATCGAGGATAATTTAAGTAACGGATATTTAAATAGAGTGAACGTCTAATTACCATATCCTTATATGTCAATATTTTAATTGTTTATAGACACGAATAACATCCTTCATCTATTTAAACGGATTTGAATACCACCCGTAAAGATCAAGTGTTATTTTCAATCCTGAGTAGGAAAAAACAATTATTCTGATTAAATTATAAAATTATGTTAATGAATATTTATGCATCATATACTTTGTAGCAAGAACAAACAAATATTACAAAATTGAAATTGCTATTTATTCCTCTCACATATTAGACATATGGTACAACTACTTTTGGAATTTGTTTTATTCAGTTCGCGTAACCGTATATCAAATTATCCATTTAAGAATGATAATAAATTTTAGCCTCTCGAGTACAAACTTATCCGCTGTAGCACATGGTTAATATCAATGGCGGATATCCAGGTTCAAATCTTGGCAGCGGAATACTTTTTTATAAAATTTCTATAATTTTTTAGTTTTGGGCCTTATTTAGGCCCACTCCAAATCAGCAAGTACGAAACCTGTATAGTTGAGGCTTATAAATTTCGATAATTTTTTTATTATTGGGCCTTATTTAGGCCCACATCAAATCAGCAAAGTCCAAAATCTATATATAGACGAGACTAGGGCTGTCAATGGATCAGATTTTAAACCGAATCCGATCCGAATTTTAGTATATTCGTCCGATAAAAATGTCCGATGCATCATATTCGATTATAAAAATTCGTTATCCGAAATAAATAGAGCGAATATGGAATTAAAGAATCTGATCCGTTAAAAATTCCAATCAGATCATACATATAATATTTAATTAAAATAAATTATTTATTAGTACATAATATTAAGTAAAATGACTAAAATTAAAATTTTCACATATTTATCACTTTAAACAACAATAAAATTTGAATTATTTACTCTAATAGTATATATTTTTCTTTATTAATAAATTTAAATTAACTTATTTTAGACAAATATAAATAAAACCATCAAATAATCCATTAAATAACAATTATTATTAATATTATGTAATTATATTTTTTATTTTAAATTTATTATATAAAAAAAATTATTGTTAATCGGGTCGAATTTTTTATCGGGTCTAATCCGACCCAATTATAAATGGATTCAAAATAAATGAATCTGAATCCTATAGAATTCGGACTCGGATCCAGGTGCCGGATTCTCTTATCGGATTCCTGATCCGGCCCCGTTGACGGCCCTAGCCGAGACTTAAAAAATTTCTATAATATTTTTATTATTGGGCCTTATTTAGTCCCACTTCAAATCAGCGAGCCCAAAATTTGTATAGCCGAGGATTATAAATTTCTAACTTTTAGTTTATATTTTTAATATATTATTATTTAAGTTAGGGGAGCATGCAGTTAGTATGAGCGGTTTTTTATAAGAAAAATATCAACTGATCCAAAATAATAAAAAATATAAATCATGATTACATAATAAGTTTTTCAAATCCAATAAAAAATATAAATCATGATTACATAATAAGTTTTTCAAATCCAACGTTGGAGTTGGGTGGATACGGTTCTTGTATTAATAAAAAAATTTTAAAAATATTGATGGGCCTAAAATATGCTTACATTTCCGCCGTATACTTGTCGTGATCCCACATGCTCTTTTTATGGGTCAGGAAGCAATATGGACTGACGTTCGAAGGAATGGGGCTCGCGAATAAGATCTAGTCCTCTTTCCTTTCTCCTCCTCCCAAAAGAAATTCTTCATCGGGTTCACTTGATGCACGGGAATTTATCGTCACCAGGCCCCCCCGAAGGATCGCTTCCACGCAGGGACACCTCCCCAGGAATACCGACCCTCGGGCTTTGTACGTTCGATTAGCTCGTTATTCTTACCTCTCTCTCCAGGAAACCCTATCCCGAACGTCACTACTGAAGATTTAAACTGCGGAATAAATAAATCTCCAAACATACCTTGATTCTACGGATCGTTTGAGATGGTTCACAGAATCTTTACTTGAATTCTTCATGTACAAGCGGTCCAAGTTTGCTTAGGACAACGACTTAAATGCTTTGGATACAGTGAATAGAGAATTCTACCAAATTCTCTCACAGAGATTTCTGTATCTTACATGATGTGGGATTTCTGTGTGATGATGGATTTCTGATACATTCTTTTGTTGTGTTGGAGGGATAGACTTCTATCTCATTTATTTGACGGGAGTTGGAAAACTTCTCATTCAAATTCAAACTCTCCAACCAACAACTCATTTAGTTAATATAGGTTTTGGGTCAGCCCCATGGGCGACCCGTTTTATATTTCCAACAACTACGTTCGATGGCTTACACACAAGCATCTCAACGCTTGAGGGTGCAGTCCCGTAATTGTCGCTGACACACGCCCGTCCAACGCGCGCGCACCTTTGACACGCACCTCTGACACGCATAACCACCTACGGTTAGGCCCAGCTCACAACCATCACTTTCAAGCTCTCAGAGACTGCCACGTGTCTAGGGCAACACTCTTTTGGGACCACTCCCCCAAGATTACCAAAGGGTCCTCACCCTTAACCTATATATATGGGAATTCTTACACACATTCCCTAAGTCTTACTTCACGCACAAGACACACACTCTTAAGTTGGAAAAACCTCCATAACTGCTTTCTCAAGCACTCACCATACCATTTTTCTGCATACTAACTGCATCTCAAGGTGTTATCCTAGCTGGAAGAACCCACGCTTCAAAGGAAACACAATTCCTGAGGCTCCTCGCCTAGTAGTAGTAAAAATTAAAGTACTCCGGATTAAAGTTGAAGTACGAGAAGAAAAAATAAAGAAAAATGAGTATTGTTAGTAAAAACTAAAGTACTTACGTTTTAAATTAGAGTGCTATTCATAAAAATTAAATTACCTGAATTTATAATTGAAGTATTGTTCATAAACATTAAAGTATTCAAATTTAAAATAGAGTACTATTTGTAAAAGTTAAATTCACAGGTTTAAATTGAAGCATGAAAAGGAAAAAGAAATAAGTAAGGGTATTACGGTCATAAGTGGATGAGGAGTGGAATCAAAGTATAAATTTAAATGGGGGAGTTAGTATAAATTTTTTACACGGAATAAACTAAATTATTTTCAATTAGGAAGGAGATATTAATTATGAGCCCTTATGACTATGTATAAAATATAAATATACATATTACCTTCGGTTGAGGTTTAGGCAATTTTAAATTACTACACTTATTATTGGTTCTAAAAAATAATGAATTGTAATATTTTCTTACTACGGATTTTTAAAAAAAAAATTCCGATCGATAATTTTCAGACGGATTGACTCGTCTCGTGCGGATTATGTGTTCTACACGGGTTTATGTATACCCTTATTTTCACTTCCTATTACTACTACTTCTAATACTTTGCTCTTATTTCACTTCACTTAACCTTTTAATGATATACCTTTTTTAGTAAATCCCTAAGGCGTGTTGGGTGTGTGACGCCCTGATTTTCCGTCAGACAGGTTTGACGTCACGTGTGTGCTAATTACTTTTATCTTGTATTTACTTGACGCACTTGTATGAATTATATTTTGTTTATTCAATTCTTATATGAGTACTTGATAAGTCTGGATTTTCATGATTTTAGTGATGATATTAATAGGCCTTATATTATATTTTCTACCTCCTATGTGTTGGAATTGTAGCTTAATAAATCATTTTGGTTTAATTGTAGGAAAGAGGAGGAAAAATATCTAAAGACAAAAAAAAGATGCAAAACTCGAGTATTTACTTGAAGAAGTTTGGAAACCTGCGCAAGAGCAAGAATGGTGAAAAAAAATCCCTGTACTTTTGAGTACCTATCCAAAGAATTATAAATACCTACTCAACTGACGGTTTTCAACTAAAGTGGAAGTTACTTGAACGGTTTTTGAGAAGAGACACACGTTTTAGAGGCCATAATTCAGATCTGAATGAAAATCATCATTTTTTCTGCATATTCTTAGTGTTAGTTCTTTAGTTTTAGAATCTCAACTTGGAAGAATCTTTGGAGGAAGAAAGAAGATTAATCCGGAAGCGCATTGCGTCTACAAGTTTTTCTTATCCTCTTCTCTCTATTTATATTTTGTGAAGATGAATTCTATCATGTTTTTGAATTTTAGTATGTTTAGTTAAGTTTTCTTTTGGTTTACAATGGATCTTAAACTGTAATTTGAATTTCGTTTGCCGTATTCAGGAATCGTGTTGCTTTGATCATTTAATTTGGTCTTGTTGTGATAATTGACTGGCCATCGATTATTTTGAGAGATAATTAACTAAGTATTAGCGAAGAAAAGTTAATGCTGGATGAGGATTAAACGATACATGTTCAATTAATTAGGATTTGATTTGTTAGTAAGATAAACATGTACTTGCTATCCTTGTATTGACGTAAGAGCGGGACTTGAATGCATATTTAGTTGATTGATTACCATAGACATATAGGAATTGTTAGCTAAATATAGGTTTATATGACTTCGACAAAAGCTTATAGACAAAATTGTTCTCTAGTCTTTCAAAACCCAACGCGAGGATTAGGTTATCCTTAAACGAATGAGCATTAACCAACTTATGATCCTAAATATGAATTCTTAAATTATAAACCAAGTTTAACTTTAAGAAAGAAAATATAATTTGAAAGCATAGTTCAATCTCAATTTAAAAACCAAAGTTTAAAGTCTTTAAAAAAATTCAAAAATTAAATTAAAAAAATCATTAATCAAGGGTCAAAGATCATTAATCAACATTAATAAAGCTTAATAACCACTAATTACTTCTAATTATGATCATTTAACCACTAATCCTTACTAATTACATGCTAATCAAGCTTAATTAAAACTAATAATTACTAATCATATCTAATTACGCACTAATCATGTTTAATTAATATTAATAATCACTAATTATATAATAATTAGGTTTAATTAAAGTTAATTAATACTAACTAAAGGTAACATCGAAGATGATGCACTGGGACACCTTGCCAACGACTGCCGCGTTCAGATACATGGCCCTTGGGAGTGCAAACTTCAGCATGTGAGGCGTGAAGCCAATTCCATGGCGGATAAGCTTGCCAAGTTTGGGAATCAGATGGAGGAAGAGATGCATGTCTGGACTTCGTTTCCTGAGGTGCTTGGTTTAGGGGAGTAGTTTGTTTGTTTTTTTGGTTCTCTTCTGTTGAAACAACAACGGAAAAAAAAAAAAAGAAAAGAAAAAGACCATGAACATGCACACGTTACACATGCATGTATTCCTAAATCTATAATTATCTTCTGATCATTACCAAATATGTTTACTGCAAAATCAACAAAATTAGCACTAATCACGCATCAACATAATTAATGCATTCTTATCTATTAATCACAAAGATCAATTAAATAACACAGACATAAAATCCTTTCATAATATACAGACATACATTCATAATAGTTGTCACGACGTGCACACGTAAATTAATGCATCTATTCTTAGTTCTCTAACTAATATTCTAATCATCATCAACACATTCATTTGTAATGAGCATACATGTCAGAACCACAATTAAACATTCATTTTATAATCAAGCATTCACGTCAGCTCCACCATATTACAAACTAAAACTAACCAACTTGGTGGAATAATAAGGAGACTCGCAAGACACATTGGATTGCTTGCGATAACTTGTGTCATAGTAAAGAGTTGGGTGGGCTCGACTTCCGTTCTTTCAAGGCTTTCAACAATGCTATCTTGGCTAAGCAAATTTGGTGGCTTGTCACCCATCCTAACAGTCTACTTAGTTGTCTGTATAGAGCAAGATACTTCCCACGGGGATATTTTTAGTGCCTGATTCGGACGTTCTCCCTCTTTTACTTGGCATAGCATCCTGGGCACACGCTATTTGGTTGAAGCTGGTTCTCGCTGGAGAATCAGTTCAGATGTTGATCTTAGAGTTTGGCATGATCACTAGCTTCTCTGCCCACATTCTTTCAAGCCCCGTGTACAGCCACATCACATGGAAGATGATCTTCATATCTCTAGCCTCTTATTGTCGGATCAACCTGCTTGGAACGTCCCTTTACTACGCTCTCTTCTTCCAGAAGACGAGGTTAATCTTGCTCTTAGTATCCCTCTCAGTAGCAGTCGCCGGCCTGACCGTCTTATTTGGCATTTCACCAAAGATTGTCGTTTTTCGGTTAAAAGTACATACCATCTTGCAGTTGATCTCCAGAACCGCTCACATGCTTCAGCTTCCTCAACCCCCTCTCCTACACTGTGAAAGAATATTTGGACCGAGCCGCTCCAAAGGTTCTTTTGCTCGCTCGGTGTGCAGCCCACGATAGCCTTCCCATTGCTGCCAACCTCCGCCAACGAAGGTTGACTTTGGAGGCCGGTTGTCCACTATGTGACTCCCCTAAACAAGACATCCTACATGTCCTTCTCCGTTACCCCTTCGTTCGCCAAACTTGGGCTCTTCTTCTCATCCCTCAGTCAGCTCTCTCCCACGATCACTTAGGTATTTCCGAATGGCGTAACTATGCTCTTCAAACGTTGGATACCACCATTAGAGGTTTGTTCCTTTCAACCATTTGGGCACTCTGGTGGAACAGAAATTCTAAGCTTATGGATTCGAAATCCCTTCCCACAGACAAACTTTTTCATTTTATTCTCTCATTCTCGAGTAGTTATGAAGCTACAAACGTGCCTCAACACTCTTCCAGGTTCCCCCGCTGCCCCGTCTCTTGGCAAAGACCTCCTTCAGACATGATTAAAGTTAACTTTGACGGAGCTATGTTAAAAAATAGTCAAGAATTTGGTATTGGGGTTATCGCTCGAGATTCAAGAGGTTTGTGCGTAGGTTAGCTTACAGACAGAAGGACAGGCTTGATTGCCCCGGAGGCGGTGGAAGCTTTGGCATCTCTCGAGGCTGTCCGTTTGGCAGTCGATCGAGGTTGGACTATGGTTTTCTTCGAACGTGATTGTTTGAACCTCATCAAAAAAATTGGGTTTTATGATCATGGTTGCTCCCCTATAAGCAATATCATGTCGGACATCAACAATCTCTCAAGCCGTCTTAGTGTCGTTAAATTCGGTTTCATTCCTCGTAGTGCAAACTCTGTCGCCCATACGCTTGCCCGTCATGCGGTTCTGAACTGTTCTGGTGTTTGTAACCTCCCTACTACTGCTAGATGTTATTTTCTTGAGGACTTGACCTCTGTTGTTTAGGTTTTGTTGCCCACGTTTGTTTGTGGGCGTTTTGCTTCAAAAAAAAATATATAATATAAATGTTAATACACAAAACAATATAAAAATAAAAGAAAAGAAGAAGACTTACCTAATGAAGAAACTGTCGGAAGGAGAGAAAGTGATAGGGCAATGAAAATGAGCCATCATGTGGGGTTACTATGTAATTTACAAGAAAAGAACCGAGAAAGCCGGGCTAACTTTTGTAATCTTGAAAAATAATTCCATTCTTTCAAAATTTAATTATAAAATGGTAAAAAAATAGTTTTTAGGTAATTTCGCATCCAAACGACGAGTTTCGAAAGTAGAAAAAGTGTCCAAAGTCCGGGAAATAAAATGACCTTCGAAACGTTTACTCATATGTCAAAAAATCGGGCGTACGGTATAAAAATTTCAAATATTGAAGTGAATAGGAACTTTGTTCTTAAAGGTTTTTCGATTATAAACGAAGCTCGGGTGTGATTTTAAAATCCAAAAAGTTTTCAAAAATCATAAAATAAATAGAGGATAATTTTAAGCCCAATATTGGGTATCAAATTCTTAACGGTTTGAAAGTTGTATTCGTAAGATGAATAGTAACCCCAACATAAAATTCATTTTCGTTTATAACTTAAGCTAGGGGTTGAATTAAGTATCAAAAAAGATACCAAAAATCATGAAATAAATCAAGGAACATTTTGAGTATAATATTGAGGGGTAAAATATGTACCGATAAAAAATTCATTTTCACGATGAATAGAAATTTTTAAAAATAAAACTTTAAATTATTTTAAAATTCAAGAAAAGGTTTCGGAGCTTGGAGAACGAATTGGGACGATTGAAAAAAAACATGGAATTTGATCCTTTAGGATTTCATTGATGAAAATGAGACGACATAAGTTCGGAAATGAATAGTAACTTTGAGATTTAAACCAAAATTCCTTTTCTAAAATACCTAAAAATACATAAGAGCACATAATTCACATAAGAATGTGATGCATCCAAAATTTTAAATATGGATAAGTCCTATAAACGTTTTCACATTGCCCTTAACTTACCGTTTACAACCAGGCCCTGATCAGGGTTGTTACAGTAAACATGTGGGTGTAGGAGATGGCAATTGTCTGAACAGTGCCCACATGTCGTTTTTTCCATCTAGGTCATGCATAAATCTCCTGAAGATTTTGTTCACAAACATTACCACAGAGATACATTTATGAAAGTGTACAACAACCTTATGGTGGCACTCAATGGGCCTGATGAACGGCCAAGAATCATTAAGAAGTTGAATCCACCAGTGAAGGAGAACCTGCCTGGAAGGCCCAAGCAACATAAAAGGAAAAGAACAATTGAAGAGCTTGCATAAGACAAAGCCAAGAAGGATAAACACAAGGCAACTGCATTAGGAGAACATGAAGGAAGGATAGGGAAACAGGGATTAATTATGAAATGCAAATTATGTGGAGTTGCAGGGCACAATATGAGGGGATGCAAGCAAAACTTAAAGAATCAAAATTTTCTAGAAAGAGTTGAAGTTCCACCACCAACACATTGTAAAAGGAACACTATTGTAAGTCTAATTTTCCTTTCAAATAGTTGAACGACATATTCTATACAATTCATAATCATATTGTTTCTGCAATTAGGTTACAAAGAAGAAGGTTGTTGCAGTTCCTACACAAGCAACTACAACAACAATAATAAGGAGATTTACAAGAAGTTTTGCAACCCAACAATCTCAACAATAGGCTGTTGTTTTCTCAAATCTTATTGCAAGTCAAAGATCCACTACTCAGCCTATAAACAAATTGCCTTCTAGAAGAAAGAAGACCGTTGTTTCATTAGAAAATATTGCAAGTTGTGGCACCCTGTTTTCTCGCACGTACAGGTACGCGTTACTTGTGAGTTTATTTATCGTTTTGCATTTATTTCTCATGCTTATTGATGTATTATCTTTATATTTTAATTCTTATTTGAACTACTTGAACAATTTGAACTAT
>JBBMKE010422384.1:0-10844 GCA_037834125.1 Lippia alba | reverse complement strand
TGCATGAATATCCACGTACAAGCCTTGATCATCTTCTTCATCCGATGGTGCTCCATCCATCACTTGGTTCATATCAAACTCGACTGAGTAAGGGGGCTAACGCACACCCACATACTATATAGGTATAGAGCATTGCACATTAAAAGAAAAGAACATGAACCGAGGACGGTTTTTACATTCCAAAATATTTAAAGAAAGAAACTTTACTTATACATATACCAAATCATTTCATAATTCCATCCTCGTTTCACATTCAACATTACCATATTAAAGCTCGGCAAGTACGAGCACATTCCATCCAACATCTCATTACATTACCAAAAGGAAAAGAAAACCAAAACACATTCAATCCCCAAAGCATACCATGATGGAAGAGTCTGCAGACCCTAACCATCCATTACATTACATTTCTCGAGGGGGACGAGATCCCACAATGAGTCATCACCGGGCTTTCACACCACGATGGCTCAAGAATACCACGCCTTCCATTCCCGGTCGCACGCGATACCTCAAAGTGGAAACTATACCCAGGGCTCCTCTGACGGCCCGCTACCGTTCCGGATTTCCCCAAATCATAGTCTCCAGGCCCAACATTACCATTTCATTACATTACATTACATTTGCCAATCTTTCATGGCCATCTCGCTCATTACATTACGTTACCATTACCTCATACCTTACCTTACAACTTAACATATGCTATGAACGTACCTCTCTGTATCATCCTAATCCCGAGCTAGCTTGAAGACACACGGTTTGGAGCATAGCCTCGTTGCAAAACATTTTAAGCTCACATACGCTTATACATATCGTTTGAAAACCTTTAATCGTATGACAAAGCCATAAACATATCATATAAACACATCTCATAAATAATAGTATAGTCGCATACGGGCTTGAAAACGAGCACATAGGGTTGTAGGTCGCTTTAACTAAAAGAAAACAAACCTAAACCTCACCTTGAAGAAAGTAGAGTCTGGAGTGTGTAGGGCCAAACACTCAACCCACGGAATCACCCACACAACCAAACTCTGAAAGAAGATAGACATACAGAAGCCCAGACTTAGACACAATATGAACCAAACAAGACGCACGGCGTTGCTCAATATGATTGTGGTTATGCATAAGTATTCATGTTGTGCTTTCATAAGGTGTTGTGGTCAATTAAGGTATATCAATGCTCAACAAGATCATATTGACAAGCAAACATCATGCAATTCCATATTCAAAGATGCAAGATCAATTTAGGAAGTTAAGGTATCCACAAAATGCATATTGATTCATTCAAGGTCACAAGGTTCAATTATAGTATTATAATTAAGCATCAAGTTCATGTGAAGTTATAAAGTGCACAAGTAAAAGCAACTTGACCATATAAGCACACAAGTTCGTTGTTCATAAATAGCATGCTTGATACAAATAAGGTGTATACTCAAATCAATTAGGATCATACTTTACAACTTCACAACAAGTTTGGTACACAAGCTCAAGTTACAAATAGTTCCATAAAATTACACATACATCCCTTAGTTGATTATTCAAGCAAGATTGATCCTTTGAAGTGTTTATACAATTATTAAAGTAAGGATTAATTGTTTACAAGCATAACGATTACCAATTACCATCATTCATTCAATCATACAAGAGCCTAATTTCTAATTATTACACCAATATCCCTTCGTACATGAACAATTAGCATAATTTCATGATATCGGAGCCCAAATTGCAAATCGAGGCAACCATAATTATCACAATTCATCAAATTCAAGTTATCATATACAAAGGGAAGCACATACGATCGACAAATCAATCAATAAACGATTTAATCGCAATTAAAATAATTAATTCAAGTAGTCTCAAGCAAAAAAATAATTCGCAATAAATCAATCAAGCATCCAATCAACGAACCGAAAGCGGCATTGAACTCACCGCGTTGAGGCCGATCTACTTTCGGAAGTCGCCGGAGTGCCGCCACCGGAGCCGCCGGAAAGTCGTCGGGCCGCCATCGAAAGTCGCCGGAAAAATCCCAAAAAATTGCCCAAGCTAGTAGTCACCGTCCTCGTTCCAAATCCTCAATCAATTTTCACAAATTCCAATCCAATCGTCATGGATCTAACATTCAAGCGTACGAAAACCCCAAAAAACTTCAAAATCGAATATCTTCCAATCTGGTAAACGAAAACGGGTTCCATAAAAGGCGTTGACTTACTCTGGACGATCTCTTCAAAAGCCCCAAGACGGTCGCCGGAAAAAGTGGCCGGAACTAGCCCAAAATGGTCAAAACAGTCGCGCCACCCATGCGCCGCCGCCTTCCGCCAGTGCGTGCACCTCACCCTCGCCGAAACCGGCAAGGCCACCAACCCAGAAATATATCTGACTCAAATACCTTTCCAACGCCACCTTATTTGCCCAAATCCGACTTTGGAATCACCGGGAAAACGCTGGAGAAGCTGCGCCCAGTTCTGCCCAGAATATTCTCGCCGTCACGACCTTTGGGCGGCGCGTGCAGCGCCATTGCAGCTCCTACGGCCGCGCCGCCGCCGTCCCTAGCTGGACAGGAAGTTTTCATTTCAGTTCTGGGTCGCGTGTACCAAGGTGGTCACCGGAAAACGCCATGGAACGCCGGAAAGTGGCGGTGGTCCTTCACCACCGAAACTGCTACGAATCTGCTACTGTAAATTGATCATAACTTCTTTGTTTGACGTCGTATGGCTAAACCAATGGAACCATCGCGATCCTCTCATCGAAACCTTGATGTTGGACTATTCATTTGCCAAAATCCGTCGAGAAATGAGGGAGTTATGGCATCGTAAAGAAAGCCACAGAGCACCCACTCGGGAATTAAAGAAGAGAATGAAGAGAGGGAGTGGGGAAGAGCCTTGAGAGTGAAATTGGAATGAATGGTAAAGTTATGATAAATGGGGACATATATGGCGGCTCAAGTCTCGTGTTTTTAGGTTAAGAATGACTAACAGGCTTTAAATTGGGTTTTGGGCTAAAAGGGCCAATTACAAAGCTTGAAGCTTAAATGGTTGTACAACGGTTTGAAATAAATTTCAATAAGCCGAAATAAAGAAACGAACTCAAAGGTAGTGTCGAAATTCGGATTCGAATTCCCAAGAACACATGGTCCGAACGACCCCGAACATGCCTTAACTTAAATTAGGCCCGAAAACAAATAGGCCCAAGTCCTATTCTTGAATTAAATTAAATTAATTCCCAAATTATCATGCAAGAATTCATATTTTATTCTTTTCCATTTTAGTTAATTAACGCACATATTCACTTAAGTTGGAATTAAACACATAATTGCGTAAAGTAAAGTTCTCGTGATGCATTCTTGGGCGATATATCGAACGGGGCGTCACATGCATGAAATCCTTATATCAACTACCATGCTATAAATGCCATAAATAACTCAAGAAATAGCATTCAATACACCTACACTTGTGAACACAACAAAAGCGAAGGAAATGCATCATACCAATATACGCTATGAAATCCTCCTACACATGCCAAATTTTAATCCCCACATTCCCTCCATGTAAAGCATGATATGAATGCATATATGAAGTCACAAGAATGCAGGGAGCAAGAATACATGTTTACCAAGAAGAGAAAATGCAACAAAAAGAAGTCTTGAGCTTGGGGTTGAACAATGATGGAGGTTCTTGGCTTGGGGCTTCTTTTCTCTTCTTTCTTGGTGTATGGTGCATGTCGAATGAGGGAGAGGGAAGAGAGAATCTGAAAGTTGGGAGGAAAAAGGGGAGAAAATATCCAAAGTCTTGGTCAATGGGTCCCACAAGGTTATATTTTGTACGCGGGTGTATACGAATTGATTCGAGGATCCAAACGAGGTCATAAAAATACAAGGTTAATCTCATTGAATCCCATTTACTGAATGGAATGCAATGAAGATGTCGGAACTCAATTTCAAGTTCCCTAGCTCAAGAAACGACCTAGGGACTCAAAAAGATCATAATTTAATTCTATTTAATCGTATTACTATGAATGTGATGCATCAACAAATATGAAAATAAATGCAAAATGATAAATAAACTCACACGTGATATAAACCTGTACTTGTGAAGAAACGGGTGTCACATGATAGGCCTCCCTTTTGAATCTATGCTTTGCTCTCTATACGTATTCATGTGGGTGTGTGTAGCCCCTTCAATCAGTCAAGTGGGTAGACTCACCCTCGTTTCTTCACTTCTTTTAATTGCAGGTTTCTCGAGCTACACTGGGAAGTCTTCGAGTCTTGTTGTCTTCCTAGTTTAGGTCGAGTTTGCATCATATGTATTTATTTTTGGAATACTCTTATGTTTTAAGTATGTATTATGTTGGAGATTCTTGAATACTTGTATTATTTTGGGCTTGTAGCCATTGTATATATTATGTTAGCTCCATTTCTTTGGATCTTGTGTTGCTTCCGCATGTGTGTATTATTTGTTTCTACGCGCTCTGTATAGGTTTAACCCCGCTTAGCCTAGTGTGTGCGTGTTTAGGTCTCCGTTCGCTTAGACTTAGGCTCATATATGGACGTCTATTTCATATGTGGGTTTGGGTCTAAGTGCGGGGGATGTGGATGGCCCACACTAGGGCGTCACAGTCATATTATCAAATATTTCAAGTAATGACAAGATAATTCACATAAATATGTAATTAAATAAATTTAAATTGCGCAATTAATACGACACGACTGTAAGACCGAACGATCGGGGCGTCACAACCTCACCCCCTTAAAGAGAATCCGTGCTCGGATTCACTGCTCATCCGGAAACAACTCGGGGTAGAAGTTTCTCATCTTTTCCTCCGTCTCCCACGTCGTTTCTTCCGTATTATCACTTCTCCAAAGAACTTTGACAAGTGGGATTCGCCGATTGTTTAATTCTTGGAATTTCCGATCCAGAATTCTAATCGGCTTCTGAACGAAGGTGAGATTCGGTTCCAATTCTATCTCTTCCACTGCCTCAATCAGTAGAACCTCCGATTCATCCCGATAATACTTTCTGAGCTGGGAAACATGAAAAACATTGTGGATCCCGATCATATTCGGTGGTAGATCCAAAAGGTAAGCTGTATCCCCGATTCTCTCCAATACCACAAACGGTCCTAAGTACCTTGGGTTCAATTTCCCTCATTTTCCAATTCTTGTGAATCCTTTTTGGGGAGCAGCTTTCGGGAACACTCTATCGCCAACTTCAAACTATAAATCCTTCCTTCGACGGTTAGCATAGGTTTTCTGGCGATCCTGAGCGGCCTTTTTCCGTTGCTGAATTATCTGAATCTTATCAATCGCCTTCTGAACGGCCTTAGAGGGTTTATCTTCATCTTCGCCTCTCTTTACACCCTCCTGGTTAGTCCAATTCCACTTTTCCAAATCGAAAAACAGAGGGGAGCAGCACTTTCTTCCATAAAGAGCCTCAAAAGGTGCCATCTTGATCGATTCTTGATAGATATTGTTGTAAGCAAACTCGATTAATGGCAACTGCTCATGCCACGAGGTAGAGAAATCCAATGCGTAGGCCCCTAACACGTCCTCAAGATATTTGATTAACCTCTCCGATTTCCCGTCCGTCTGTGGATGAAAAGTCGTGCTAAACTGAAGTCTTGTACCCAATTATGTTTGAAGCTCTCGCCAAAACTCGATGTAAACCTTGGATCCCTGTCGGTTACGATACTGACCGGTACTCCATGAAGTCTAACAATCTCGTTGCAGCAAAGTTTGGCCAATTTCTCAACATTATCCGTCATTCGAATAGCTAAAAAGTGAGCTGATTTCATTAACCTGTCCACAACCACCCAGATTCCATCATAACCACCCTTGACACGCGGTAAACTCGAAAGAAAATCCATAGTCACCTGTTGCCACTTCGCCTCGGGTATAGGTAACGGTTGTAGTAGCCCCGATGGCTTTTGATGCTCGGCCTTAACCAACTGACAAGTCAAGCACTTTTGAACATAGTTGATCACATCCCTTTTAAGTCCATGCCACCAATAGTATTGCTTAAGGTCCTTATACATCTTATTTCCACCGGGATGGATCGAGTAGGCTGACTCGTGTGCTTCATCCAAAATCAACCGTTTCAAATCCTCGGGTATCACAATCCTAATCTTGAACCTGAGTAATCCCATCTCATCAAACCCAAACGGACCTTGTAACACCCCAGATTTTCATCTGTTCGGGTTTAGGTTATGTGACACTATGTGCGCCTTTTAAATCTATATTTAATTGCATATTACCATATTTACTTGGCTTTATTTTATTTTCTTTATGAAATTTTGATTAACTTGAATGAATTTGAATCTAATACTTGACCATGAGTGCACATGATCGTTGTGATTGCTTGCCGAAACCATATGAGATTAATTCTGAAATTTGGGTAATTTAAGTATGTGTTAATTTTACGTGTTATGGACGCACATGTGTGCTCGGGTTTTATGTTGGAACTTGTTTGGACCCTCGTAATTTGCCCGTAACCCAACCGAACCCCTAATCCCGCCACAAAAGACACCCTTATATTAAAAAGCCTATAACTATCTCAATTTTCATCCAAATTAAGTGAAACTTGGACCCACTTACACCATATATTATACCCCATCAGCTATAACTTATTTCATTCTCAAAATATCTCTCCAAGCCCTCAAACAACAGCTGAAAATCGTGACCAAGGGGAGAAAGGGGAAAATGGCACTATTCATCTTCTTCTTGATTGAGCAACCAACTTGATCTCTTGCTTTCTTCCATATGTGAGTATGTATTCTTGTATGGCATGATTCCTTCTTTCATTTAACCTAACATATGCATAGAGTGATCAAAGTTTGCATGAATTTTAGTTATGTGCCATTTTTTAGGGTTTGAGCCTAAATTATGTGATCATACATATACCTTAGTTTCTCTTGAGTTTCTTGAGTGGAAAATGATCCCTAGAGCTTCATAAATGATTCTATGGAAACATATATGCTGATAATGGATGCATTCAAGAGTTAACATTAATGAGTTTTGGAAGAAAATTGGAGTTATGGTCACATATGCCATCCCATGCCTTAGTTCTTGTTGTGGCTCATTTCTTTGCATGTATTGAACTTGATTTGTTGGTATTTTGGTGTTAGTTCATGCCTTAAGGTGTTGCATAAGTGTGGGATTGGTTATTGGAATGTATACCCCTGTTTTGGCCCTATTTTTCGCACCAGGGAGGTTTCCACGCCCGTGGATTTTTTCCCACATTTTTCCCACGAGCGTGGGTGTTGCCGGAAGCTACTGCCTCATTTTGGCCATTTTTTCCATGGCCATGGATTTTATAGGCTTATTTTCCCACGGCCGTGGATTTTGCCCTATTTTCTGCCTGACTTTATTTTGCTTCCAGAATTTTCGTCCGAACTCCGTTTTACTTGAAATTTGAACCATAAGAAACCTTTTGAAGTCTAATTTAGTCTCCCACTGTTTTCAACTCAATATATTTTCTAGATTAAGAGATCTAATCAATTCTTTTTAGTTTGGACAATCAGCACTCGTCCAACTTTGCACCTACGCCATTTTTACCTCGCTTTGAACCATGATTCGTGCCACCTATTGTTATAAATCCCTATGTGTCTAGTTTCATTTTCAACAAACAAAACCTAATTTGGACTTCTAAATATTCAGATATCCTTGTTTTACCGCAGCCTGCGCAATACCAAAAACTGTCAGCTTTTGCTAATCGTTGCTCAAACCTTTGTCTTTGCTCTCCTTTCATTTCTTTAACCCCGTATGTGATTTGAATGAATTGTATGCCTGAGTAATTGATTAAATATGATGTGTTATGTGTGAGTTATGCAATTATGTGCCCTCGTTGCTCTTATATGCACATGATTGGCCTAATGCTTGGAATGTGAGTCCTTAATGCTTATTAATTCTTGTCTTGATAATTCATATGTCTTGTATCCAAGTTGATTTATGTGAAATGCATGCTATTGATGAATGTTGCATTGAATTGAAGTGGTCCATGAAAGTTATGTAGTGGAATGAATATGAATGATTCAAGGAACGAAAGATTAACTGAATGTGTACATATTTGCATCCCCATGGCATTGATTTGGTCTTTTATTCATTTCATATCATCTCAATTCATGGCCGTGCGTCTTATTTGGTTCATGAAGAGTCTTGAGTCTCACGATGCACGTATGTCTCTTTTGTACAGTTTCTCCAGGGCGGAGACTTGCCGCGTTCTTAGGGCACCTCCTTGTCTTCGTGATTGTTGGTAAGAGTAAAGTGGGTTTCTCTTCTATTAGTTACAATTGACCCAATATATATATCCTAGTGTGTAAGTTTTAAGCTAAAGAAATATGTATACATATATATATCGAGTCTTTTATAAAGAGTCATTGACTTCATGTATAACCCTTCTCTTTTCTTTTCTTTATTACCCACCTAATGATTGTTAGCGAGGCATGAATGCATTTTATGGGGACCCTGGAACTTAGTGTGTGTGGTGATTCGGGAAGGTAAGGGCCGACGGAGATCCCTACACACTAGTTCCACCAATTACGGCGTAACCGACCCGCTAGGAGGTTTGACAGGGAAGGGGAACCGGGCTTTTGGGGTTTCATGGACCCCTCAAGCCATCATGTATGGACGGTAAAGGCTCGCTACCTGAACCATCACCGGAGTAAGGAGTAAGTGATATGCACGTATGCATGTTAATGTTTATGAATGATTATGAATGATAGTGAAAGCATGAATGATAATGGAAATGTTAATGATTGAACAATGGTTAATGAATATGAATGTATGATTGATGCATGAACGTTAATGAACGCATGAATGAATAATGCACACACAAAGGAGATGGATGGAGATTGAAGCCCTACCCGTCGGGGCTCAAGTATTGACCGTATGAATGAATGTATAAAATTGATAGTTGTAATCCTGTTCATTGATTTTCTTTGTTTTCACCCACTTGGGAAATTATTTTCAAAACCTTGAGCGGGATTATGACTCGCATGTGTGAGTGTTTAAATTATGCAATATTACTATATTTAAGCCCCCATTTTATACCCAACAGTCTCCTATAGACTGAACCCGGATTGTTTTCAGTCTTTTGCAGGTTTGGATTGCTAGGAGGGAAAACTAGAGTCCTTTGGGTTTAGCTAGTCGGTCGTGTCTACACACACTCATGCTTTTATTATTATTGTCATTTTTGTATCGCGTTTTAATCGTATATTGTATCTTAAGGCTGTGAAGGCCATGCCTAGTTGTTTATTGAATATGAATTGATATTGGAGCTCGTAGCTCATCGTGCACGAATTATGATATTGCTTCCGCTTGTTATGTTTTAAATTGGAATTTTGTGAGTATTGGTTTTATTTGGTTCAAGGTTAGCCCGCCTAGCGTAGCGTGTGCGTTGGTCTTCTGTTCCCTTTGATTCGGACTCGGGCTTAGATTTTCCATTTCATGATCGGGTCTGGGTCTTAGTGCGGGGGATGTGGCGCCCTACGCTCGGGGTGTTACAGTTCTAATGAGAATTAGGGTTTGGGAATGATACCATTGTTCATAAAATTTCACAAGGATTCATATGAACCCAACATTGGATAGGTAAATAGGTCCCGGTAAATTCCTACGGTTTAGGATAAATACTAACTTAAGGACCTAAACGGAATTCTTGATAAACAAATTTCAAAGGTTGTTTTAGGATGGTAAAAGCTAAGATGTGAATCTAGAAATTGTAAGATCTAACTTCCTATGTTTTATGAAGAGTCTATGAAGATCGAGGTTCGATAAGTGAATACTGATATAGGTCTAATACTAAGATTTCAATCAAATAAAAACGTAAAAACATTAATGTACTTAAAATGGAACACATAATGGATTGAGGGTATAAATGCTTTTCTTGCAACCCTTTACTTACCTGTCTCATTCCTGTCTTGAAAATCCGGGCTGTTACAATCTCCCCCTTAAAGAGAATCTGTCCTAAGATTCTATCCCTATTTCGGAACAACTCCGGGTAATGCCTTTGCATCTTTTCTTTTGTTTCCCATATTTGTTCCTCAGTTCTATGTCCTTTCCATAGTACCTTTATTAGGGGAATTTTCTTATTCCTCAATTCTTGGAATTTCCAATCCAAGATTTCAACCGGTCTTTCTTCGTAGGTCAAATCGGGTTCTAAGAGTACTTCTTCTACTGGCAACATGTGAGACTCATCAGTAAAGTAACTTCGAAGTTGGGATACATTGGAACACGTTGTGTATTCCAATAAGGTTTGCTAGTAAATCTATGTGGTATGCGGCTGGTCTGATACATACTATGATTTGAAAAGGTCTTATATACCTTGGATTCAGTTTTCTGCCTTTCCCAATACGTGTGAAACCTTTTCTGGGTAATGCTTTCAGAAACACTTTGTAACCTACCTCAAATTCTATATCCCTTCTTCGTTTATTGGCGTAACTCTTCTGCCTGTCTTGGGCAGCTTTCATCCTTTGTCGGATAACCTCAATCCTTTCCGTGGATTCTGTTATCCACTTCTTAACAGTTTTCATTGTTTCCCTTTTCTCCGTAACTTTAGCATCATCCATATCCCAGTATAATGGAGATCTATATTTTTTTTCCGTACAAGGCTTTGTATGGGGCATTTCTTTTCTTTTCGTATGGGGTATTTTTTTTCCAGTATAATTCTATGATCTTGCCTTTCGTTTCTTTAAGGAACGGTTCATCTAGAAAAGTAGCATTTCTGGAAACAAACACCTTTTCTTCAGATAGATCATAGGAGTAGTATCCTATGGATTTCATAGGATAACCTACAAAGTGGCATAAGTTAGAACGAGATTCTAACTTATCTCCCACTGTCCTCTTCACATAAGCAGGA
>JBBMKE010422374.1:0-10845 GCA_037834125.1 Lippia alba | reverse complement strand
GTTTAGGTTATTGGTTACAGCAAGAAAATAAACCTCACCTGGATAACCTTGACAAAAGGGGTAGGAGGACAAGACAACCTAAACGGTTGGATCCTCAAGAGGATCACCTGAACACAAGACACACGTGCGGTGACATTAGATTCTAACAAGACCAAATAAGGATGCTCGGCAATGTACAACAATGATATGAAATAGTATGAGATGCATTAAGAGTCATGAAAGGACGTGAGCAAGTTTATGCATACAATTAAACATGTAATAGTATCATATGATATGTAAATAACATGTATGTAGCTTGCAATTCAGAAAAGAGTGTGGGAAAAGTATAGAAACGGCACACAATAGCAAAGCTCATGCAACATTTACACTGAGCATTTATGCAGAAACTCTGTACATGTACACATTGTAGGAAATTCAGCATAACTTATCGCTCGGAAGGTATTTTAACGAACCACAAAATTCCTAGTAAACTAGGCACCCTATATTTCAAATGGTATTGGTCTCAATTCCTATATATTTCTGTAAAATCACAGATTTTCGATCAAAGTCAAAACAATACAGAATATCCGCTGCAGTGACACCTTTTAAATACGGGTCTGTTTACCATACCAAAGGAAGTTGGAAAATTTTGAAATTTTGTAGGTATACTCCCAACACATATAGGTACTTCTCTGTAAAACAGTTTTGCAAAATTTAAAGGTTTAGTCCCTCTGCTCAGTCTGTACTTTTAGATTAGAAAACAGGGCGAAACAGGGGACAACAGTTTCATTCGGAATTTTTTCGAGGCAGTAAACGAGCTCAGAAAATTACGAAATTTGGCATATATGTACTTCAATATGTTTTTAATCTCCAGTTAGAACAGTTTTTGAAAAGAGCATCACACGAGCTCGGAATTTACATCTGAAACTTATGCAGTCATGCTGTCATACAAGCAAAAGGCCAAGAACTCATCTGAAAACATCAAAACTCATATAGTCATGAATATATATGCACAGATATGCCACACATACACACTCACAAACGGTTTAATGACTGATATATACAATAGTTATAACCTAGCATAGCACTGTCTATATCTAAACACTATGATTCTTATTCATGATTTTGTTCATATCAGAACATGGAAACATAATAATAATAATAATAATAATAATAATAATAATAATAATAATAATAATAAAGCCTAAAACTTCATAACAATCATCAAGCTCTTAAATTCTCAAGCAACCAGACCGATATAATTAGATTAAGAATTGAGACCATTCTTATTCCCTTGTTATGTGATACACATGTGCATCTATATTTACAGATTTATAAACACAAAGGTCATTCATTGTATAGCTTCAAAGTAAAATATATAATTTATAAAGTACAGAATACCTCGATCAAAAGGGAAATTGTTGGTCTGCACTTTCGATCCAGAATTTTTGTTTACAACTGGGAAAATATGAACTCAAGTTCTCAAAGGAAAAAGACGAGCTGAAAAGGTAAAAAGGTTTAAAATAATCCTCGATATCCTAATATATTATTATCTTTAGTCGGTTTACGTTATTTTATTTTGTTCAAAAGAACCCTAAATGTTAAGCTTGAGGATTATTAAAATAATACAGAAAGAAATATTGACTAAAACTAATTCTATTATTATTATAATCAATACAGGTGGATGGCATGCCGACTTTAACTAAATGACTAAGCATCCTTGCAACTTGCAATGCATTACTCCTGCACCTGTAGATCAATTTACTCTCATTTAAATATGCATGGATGTTGGACCAAAAAAATATGCATGGATGCATTTGTACTTATTACTAAATATGAACTTTTGATGATATGGCTAGTGACTATAGTTGAAATGAATATAAGATGACATGTTATTTAAATAATACTAAATGACAATATGTCTAGGCAGTAAAATATGATATTATAATTTGGCAAATAAATGTATAACTCCGAAAGTCACACGTGACGATGTCTTGTCCTATTCCTGAAATGTGGGGTGTTTCAATAAGGGTGGTGAATTTGTCTCTCAAAAATTACAGAACTTCTTCTCTCAAAAGAGCCTTATTTACCAAACCACGTGTCCTCATAAACCCCAAAAAATGGGGTAGCCAAACGAAAGAACCATTCTCTCTTAGAGATGACCAGGGCGCTAATGTTAGAATCCCGTGTCCCAAACTCATTCTGGCCTAAAGCAGTTGCCACCGCCACGTATCTTCCTACTGCCTACCCACTAAAATTTTTAGCTTCCGCATCCCAATCCAAACATTAAGTGACTTTACTCAAGTGTCTCCTAGCCTGGCTTATAACCCTCGTATCTTTGGGTGTTCTGTATTTGTTCACATCCCAAAGGTAAACCACACTAAACTTGAAGCCTGTGCTGTGAAGTGCGTCTTTGTGGGGTATGAGGTCCACCAAAAAGGCTACCGCTACTATAATCCTAAAACTAAACGTAATGATGGTTTGTGATTTTGTTGAGACAGAGCATTATTATTGTGCCCCTACCCATTCTACTGTTCAGGGGGAGAAAGAAACACAGAAGGGTCCACTATAATGATTATGTGTCATTCCACTGACCAAATCAAGGAGTCCACCCCCTTCTTCTCCAACTAGCTATCCAGACGTGCACGACCTTATCATATCTTCCTCGACAAGTATCCCTGAGATCAGTACCGATGATTTATTTGTTATTAGTCCCATTGCTTGTCCTACTAATCATTAAAGTACAGATGCACCTGAAAGTATAGGGACTAAAAACACAGGAGAAATAGAAGAAGAGAGGTATTGGTGTTCCTCCAAAGAGATATAGTCCAAAACGTGAGACCAGAACACAGTGATACCCGGTGACTAATCTAGTCAGGGAGAGTCTCACTAGCTCCGCTAAGGCCTTTAATGCTGCTATCTGCACATATAATCTACCACAAAATGTGGAAGAAGAAATGAGAGTACAGGAGTTGAAAAAGGCAATGGATGACGAGATGAGTGCCCTAAAGAAAAATGAGACTTAGGAAAAATGTGGGCTTCATCTAATAATAGACTTGTTGGATGTTAGTGGGTCTATACAATCAAAAGAAAGGCTAATGGGTTGATCGAGATGTACAAAGCTCGGTTGGTAGCCAAATGGTATACTCAAACCTATGGAGTAGATTATTCCAAGACTTTCTCACCAGTTGCAAAGATTGACATTATACATGTCTTATTCTCTATTGCAACAAATCTGAATTGGCCTTTTCACTAGTTCAATATGAAGAATGCCTTCCTCCATGAAGACTTGGCAGAGGAAGTATACATGGAATTTCCACCAGGGTTCTCTCATGACTTTCTAACTCAAGAGGTATGCAGGTTAAAGAAAGCATTATTCAGGGCTAAAACAATCTCCGAGAGCGTGGTTTGGGAGATCCACGATTGCGATGAAGCGATACGTGTATGTACAGAGTAATTCGGACCATACTCTGTTCTTGAAAAAGAAGGATGGAAAGATCACGTGTCTCCTTTATATATGTGGATGATATGATTATCACTGGAGATGATGTTGAGGAAATGAGAAGTCTTCGGATGAACATGTTCGAAGAATTTGAAATGAAGAATCTGGGACACCTGAAATGCTTTCTCGGCATTGAGGTCCTAAGGCCAAACTAAGGGATTTACCTCTCACAGAGAAAGTATATTCTGGATCTGCTAACTGAGACTGGTATGTTAGACTATAAATCGGTCGATACACCCATGGTGATCAATCACGTGTTAAAAATTGTTGAGGGAGCTGAAGCGGCTGATCAAAGGAGATACCACACTTAGTGGAAAAACTCATTTATTTGTCGCATACTCAGACTAATATTGGGTATGCAGTGGGAATGGTTTGCCAGTTTATGCATAAGCCATAAAAGGAACATATGGAGGCTGCTCTGAGGATTTTGAAGTACTTGAAGGGGTTATCAGATACAGGAGTCCTATATAGGACCATATGAAAATCGAGGCCTACATAGAAGCAGATTGAGCGGGAAATCCTGTAGATCGAAGGTCTATTTCCAGATACTTTAGATTTGTTGGAAGTAATTTGGTCACTTGGAAGAGTAAGAAACAAAAGGTAGTAGCTCCCTCAAGTGCCAAAACAGAGTTCAAAGGAATTGCAGAAGGGCTATTAGAAGTTTTGTGGCTAAGGAAGCTAATGACAGAACTTAGGTTTCCACCTATAGGAGCATGTCCCTTGAGGTGTAACAACAAGGCATCAGTTCAGATATCCGAGAATCCTGTACAACGTGACAAAACAAAGCATGTGGAAGTTGATCAACATTTTATCAAAGAGAAGTTGGATGATGGGACCATTTCCCTACCGTTCGTGCGATCGGAGGACCACCTTGCTGAGATACTCACAAAAACAACTACCGACAAAGTGTTTCGTGATATTCTACGCAAGTTAGGTGTAGGGTATCGTCCGACCTAACTTGAGGGGAGTGTTGACTCATATAAACTTGGAAAAGATTAGGATCCCTAAATTACAGTAGTTAGTTTTGCTAATCAAATCCATCTATATAGGGTTTCTTTTCTTTATATCCATCATCTCTGTTACGTGTAATCATCAATCAATATTCACAAGAATGAATTTCATATGTTTTAGTTATTTCCTATATTCAATTTATCACTATGAGAAGAGGATAACAGACTACTTGATCATGAGTAGTGGATAAGAACAAATTAGGTTAGATAAACGGACTGTGCGGATTCCTAATATATAATATAAAGGGGCGTTGATAAAGTGGAAAAGGCAAACACCATTAAAGGAGAGAAGAGGGCTATGAGAATTGTTGGGAAACCATTGATATATAAAATGGATATTTATTTTTAATGGCAAATTATATGCAAAGATAATAGCATTTTCCCCAGACCTAATTTGGAATATTTGCACTTTGCCTCAACCTTTCAGTTTTAGCATAAGTGTTAAAAGATTAGGACCGAAAGCGAACAAAGGTATCTTTAGAGGACAAAAAATGATATTTTGCCTAAAATTAATTATCGTAAAGTTGTATAGTTATTTATAACATCATATATATTGTTTAACGTACGTGTGCATTAATATATAGGAAAAATTACATTTGACTACCTTTATAGATAGGGTAATTACAATGAAATCTATCTTGATCCGAAAATTACAATTTAGTCCCTAAATATTATGGATGTTTGTGATCCCTATATTCCGTTAGAGTTTCGTTAGATCCCCAAGGACTGCATTGTAATATCTTTAATATATAGGGATCATTTTGTCAAAACATGTATATTACAGGGATTAATTTATTAATTTACTAATTAAATTAATTGAAGGATAGACTCAATGTTAGTGTGTATTTTGTCCTTAATTTGCTTTAATTTTTCCCATGTATTTGACTGAAAATCTACTTAATTATGCTTAAATATGGCATTACAGGTCTAATTATGCTGGAATGAAGTACATTGCAAAATATGGATCTAAAGAAGTTACAAGTGCAGAAAAAGACCTGAGCTATGACCCCTCAAGCCATGATCATCCCTTAAACTAAGGGTGACGTAGCAGATTCCTCACCAAAGTCAAAAATTGCGGCTGACTTTTATTTTTTGACATACTGACCTGCTTGCAGCTGCTTTACTCAGCATTTTGCGTCTCAAGGCATGTAATCATCAAACTTAGGGATGCTAAAGAATATTTGCCTTGAATGGTGTACCCATGTTGAGATTACGTACCAAGCATATAAGCAAGGTTTATGAGAAAACAAAGGGTCATTCAGCTTTCATTTGGAGGAAACCAAATATGTAGCTGCTGAAGAACAGCAAGAAACAGGGGACTTCTCCCCTGTTATGATCAAGAAGCATTTTCTTTCCGTTTCTTCTCTTTTTAGTTAATCTTTATGCATATATTGTGAAGATAGTTGATCAATCTTTTGTAGACAATCCTTTCTAGTTGTTATTCAGTTCTGAAATAGTTTGTTATTTTATTTTTTTGCAAGAATGTACGTACAACAGCTAAGTTTCTTTTATCCTGGTGAAATTGTTTCTTTGATTCATGCTTTAAATTTGTGAGATTAAGTGAGTTTATGCAGCTTTAATCTCTTGGTATATGCATATGTCTTGAGTATATGGTTTAAACTCATTTTTAGGATGATTTTCTGATCAACTATTGCCTTGAAACTTATTCTATTCGATTGAACAAATACTTGATTCGAAATTGTCATGTAAATGTGCCTAAGAGTTACACATCATTGAAGGCTTACCATCATTTTTGCTTGATAATGATGAGATGCATGTATAATGACTTAAACATTCCAAGCTTCTTGAGTTTGTTGGTTAGGATCGGTATCCTTTTTATGATTAATGCTATCACGAAGTTAAATATTAGGATCGTATATTTAAGGCTGTTTTTGTGATAAGAAGATGATTAGTGAGCGTTTCATGATCATTGTAAACTTAAGAAAGGATTAGGTGTGTAGAGCTTGTTACCACTATTGCCGATCTACCAAGAAATTGAAGTTGAATATTGCACCAATGATCGAATCAATGGCATGAATTATAAGAACAACTTGGCTAGAATAACCTATCTCTAAATCAGTTTATTTTAGCCTTTCATTATCAGTTTTCACCTACTTGTTCCCTTTAATTTAATCTCATAGTTTGTTAAATTACACAAACCCTCTGTTTTGAATGTTTCTTGTGGATATTTCTTGGTCATTTCGTGAAATTTATAAACTGCTAGTCCCTTGGGTTCGACCCTTTGCATTACAAAAAAATTGATTTATTGTGCAAAAATTATTTGTTGGAGAAAATCAAAATTTCATCACAATTAAATTTTGTAGCAAAAGAAAATTCATCACAGGCACAATATCCCCCTCGCATTAGGTTATTGTGACAAAATATTTATTTCATCACAAATGTTAATGTGACGAAATTATTTTCCTCACAGTAGTGAATTATTTGTGACAAATTTCTCCTCACATTATGTTAAAATTTTGTCACAAAAAGATTTTATTTCCTCAAAAGGAGTACTAAAAAATTTATGACAAATTATTTCCTCGTAATTAGTAATTATGACAAAATATTTATCATATTTTTTAGATACAATAATTAATTTATTGAAATCTTATTGTGAGGAATTATTTTCTCACAAATAAGATATAATTATAAAAATAATTTATTTATTTAATAATATTTATAAATAATGCAAGAAATTATGCATTTCATTTATAGAGAAATCAATCTCATGACTTAAAAATGAAATATTTGAAACTAATCATCAATATAAATTGAACAAATCTAAAGCCTCGCATAAAAACAAGTGTTTATATAAATAAAGTGGTTCAATACATGACTGAGCAATGTGGCTGATTAATTATGTAGTTACAAAAATGCTAACTGCATCTCCAAACAAAAATAAGGCAACATAAGTTCTACATATGTACATATTCTATAAAAAAAGACAACAATCAATTAATTCCAAAATATAGACACTTAACTTTAATTAGCAGTGTCGTCGTCATCCTCCTCAATCAAGTCTGTAAATCAATCAGTAGATATAAGAATATATCTCAAAATTTGGACATAGAATGATTAGATTAAATATTAGTAGTTAAAAAGTAGATTTTCAAATTTCTTTAAACAACAAAAAATTTACCTTGAAATAGATTTATAGGCATTCTTAGGATCTTTTCTAAAATGTGTTTCATCTTTGACATTTGTATCTTGAAAGAGTCAGTTTCTTGTTCTTTCTCCTGACAATCTTCCAAATCCATCATCTGAGAAACCATTAACATGTAAATGAGTTATAAACAAATCCTACACATATTTTCTAGAGAAAAAAGAAAAGAACAAAAATAAGAAAGCCTTAAAGTTCGAGGAGAAACACAAAACTTCATTATAACAGATTTAATGGTGAAGGTAGAGGTTGCTTTAATGTCACCCTAATTCAATTTCTATACTTTTACAGCCACAATTAACAACAACCATCATCACTTATCATGCATTTGGACAACAATTATTGCAGATACTCTCCTCCAAGAGCACAAAGTTTTTGCAGATACACCTCAAAACCTTTTAGTATGTCATGTGTAATATTGTTAATCTTATTGCACGTGCCATGAATTTATAAACTCTTCCTCTGTTTTTCTTGTGTCATTCATGTGTTTCAGTAAAACATCAATATGAATAATAATGGTTCGCAATTTATGCCTTTTATTTGAAAAGCAGTGACATCATTCTTCAGAATTTCATTCTGAAATAGAATAAAAATTCATGGTAGTATAGTTTGTGTATTTCCCCTGTAGTAAGGAAAAACATTATCAAATAAAAGGATGGTACGAGGTTAGTGGTGTAACACCCCAAACGGAGGGTGCCACATATGAAATGGAAACTCCATACATGAACCAAGCCCACAGTGAACGGGGACTCACTCACTCACTCACTAAGCTAGGCGGGAGCTAGAACCTCGAAACCAAATAATCCAAAACTCTAACAAGTCCAGAGTCATGCAACAAATGTGGGAGGATACCACGTATGTACAACATAACATCAAAACGGGCCACGCGCTTTACAATAAAATAATTCAAGTATCAATGGCCTTCACAGCCTCAATATGCCTCACGGGCGTCCATACTCAAGGTACACAATAGAAATATGAATGCGAGTGTAAAGAATGTGTTATACACTAATGTAAGACCCGAAAAGACTCAAATTTCCCACCTAGCTCTCCAAACCTGCAAGAAAACTGAAAATAAAGTCGAGTTCAGTCTATAGGAGACTGGTGGGTATAAAATAGGGCTTTATATAATAATATTGCATAATTGAAACACCCACACATGCAAGCCATAATCCCGCTCGAGGTTTTGAAAACTTTTCTTAAGTGGGTGAAAACAAATAAAACAACGATCTGGGTTACAACTATCAATATTATTCATTCATACATGAGGTCAATACGTGAGCCCTGGCTGGTAGGGCGAATTCTCCAACCTTCTCCTCGTGTGTGCATTATCCATTCATTCATTAATCTTCATGCAACAATCATTCACATTCGTTCATTATCATTCGTTCATGCATAATCACTTACTCCTTCCTCCGGATGGTGGACGGGCTTGCAAGACTCGGCTACCCATTCATTATGGCTATTGAGGTTCATGAACCCTCAATACCCGGTTAGCCTTTTCTCATCAAAACTCCTAATGAGGTCGGTTTCACCGCATGCATCGTGGAACTAGTACAAGGGATCACCATCGGCCCTTGCCTCCCCTGATAGCCACTTGCATCAAGTTCCTGGGCCCGTGCTCATTCATGTCACCAACAATCATAAGGTGGGAATAAAGAAAAGAGTAGGGTTTACGTTAAAATCAATGACTCATTTATAAAAGACTCGATATATATATATATATATATATTAGTTTGGCTCAAAACATTCACATTGGGTATATCAGGTCAATTATAGCTAATAGAAGAGAAACCCACCTGTTACACCTTACCGAACAACCAAGAAGACATGAAAGTGTCCTATGAACCCACACGTTTCCACCATGGAGAAACTGAACAAAAGACACACAGTGCGTTCGTGAGACTCAGGACTTCACATGAACTAAATATGACGTACGACAATGCATTAAGATGATATGAAATGCATAAAAGATCAAATCAATGACATGGAGTTGCATTTAAGTACAATTTCAATCATTCTTTCGTTCTTTGAAACATTCGTTTTCTTTCGAATTCATAACTTTCATATATTATTTCAAACCAAGTCAAATTTCACCAATAACATGCATAACACACAATTCAACTTGTATATAAGTCGTAAGAATCACAAGGATAAGAAATAGCAAGCATTTAGGGTTCATATTCCATGCATCAAAGCATTCATGCGCATAAAGGAGCAACGAGGGCACACGATCGCATAACTCGCACATAACACGTCAAACGAATCCCAAATTTTGAGGCAAAACACTTAACACATTCATGAAACGTAATACAAATAAAAATCAAGTAATAAGGACTCATAGAATAGCATTACACCCTCATAAATATGTATATAATACATTGGGATCATGCTAGGGGCGGGAAAGACCAAACGAACGAGAAACAAAGCACGAAAAACCATATCTGTGATCACTGTCAAACATCCACGGCCATGGATTTTTCCTTTTGAATTTTCCACGGTCGTGGCTCTTATGAAGAAACTGAGGTAGTAGCCTCTGCCACAATCCACGGCCGTGGATTTTTCTGAGGAAATAAGCTCAAACAAGAACTAAGGCAAGAGATGACATATATGATCATATCTCAAATTTCATTCAAAAGTTCATTAATGGTAACTCATTAATACCTCAACTACCAAGCCAAAAACCACCATACAAGTATGCATGAAGGTTAAGGGATCATTTCCCACACAAGAAACTCATGAAATACCAAGGCACAAGCATGAACTCAAAATTTGGGTTCAAACCCTCATATAAGTTCACATATCCAAAACCATAGCAAACCTTGATCAAATTATGCATACAAGCACTTAAATAAAAGAGGGAATGATGCCATACAATAATCCATACTCACATGTCAAAGAAAGGAAGAGATCAATGTGGTGGTGCAAGGAAGAAGATGATGAATAGTGCCAAATTTTCCCCCTTCTCTCTTGGTCACGTTTTGCTGCTACTTTTAGAGGGTTTTGGAGTCTGAAATTAAAATGAATTAAGTTATGGCTGATAGAGGGGTCGGTAAGGGGCATTTAGGCTCAAACCTCTTGTAATTTGGGTAAGTATTGAGGGTGTTATGGTCATTTTAGTGGGCAAGGGTCATTGAGGCGCGAGAGTGGTTTCCAGGATGGTTTCGGGGTTCCAAACGAGTTTCAAATTAAAA
>JBBMKE010422364.1:0-10846 GCA_037834125.1 Lippia alba | reverse complement strand
GTAAGGAGTTATTACCATCTTGGTTTTATTAAAGTATCGGTGCCTTGATCAGCCCGTTACTGTTTTACAAATATTTATGGAGTTCGGGTGAAAGGGCCTTACTTGCGGGCCATACAAATTCTTTATCAAACGGTTCATATTTCAAAATACTCTCACATACCCTTATCCCCTACTTAAACTTATGAACCGTTTCTTATTTCCTATATCCTACTTTGAATTTATCTAGATCAAGAATTTCTTAATCATATATACGTATATAACCACGTATATCCCTTAATCATTAATACTCTTCAGTTAGTCACTTTGACTAACTCCTTGCCTATTTTAAAATGCATGGTTTCAGGAGCGACAGCTAGAGGTATCTTGAAGTAGATCAGAACTGATTCCAAGGTCACTTAATTTCGAAAATATTTATTCCTCAAACCGTCATTCTCATGTTTTACTCTAGTATCTCATCATATATTCCTGTTTGTGTCAGTTACTTCATTCCATAGAATAACAGTTCACCTTCATCCATCAGCATCCTCATTTATTTACAAAATTCTACATTCCTTTACCTTCCGCTGTGTGATGTCTCTTTTATTTAAATACCAGTTAAATTGTTCGCCATAATATTTCCTGAGTGTAGGTTTAACCTCTACTTGGGGAGTGTTACGGTGTGGGGGTTGTAGTGCTAAGGGAGGCGCTACAGCTTGAAATGGTATCAAAGCTCCAGGTTCCGGAAATCTGGGGTTCATAATCTAGTTTATGGATTCTTACAACTATTCGTGTGTCTTTAGTGCTTAAATTGTGATCAATCATTGTTTGGGGCGGCTGACCAACATGTGATTTGTTACAATTATAGTACTAAACCTTTCTTTAATCAAATTCGCTCCCTGGTTTTACTTCACACCAAAATCCTGAGTTTTATCCTTCAATGCTTTCTGAAACCATCAAATTCGTTGGTACATTCTGTCTACGTTTCTTTTATCATCTTACTCACATTCTTAACTCGTGAAACACTTCAACAATCCTTTATAGCTCATTAGAGTCTCGGGATATTAGAATTACTTCAAGATACCAGTAGGGCCGAAAGTTAACATATTAATTTTTTGTGCCTTTACATGTTTTCCCTTACTCAAGGTATTGTGCTTATTTATTTGCTAGTACTTGGAAATTATCCTTATGTGATCTTGTATAAATCATTCTCAACTACCATGCATTATATTTTCTCTGTAAGAATGATTGTAGCTTATGATACTTCCCCAAATGAACTACCAAAGGTACGCATTCTAAACAAGCCAGTTGCTGCTTTATAAGACCCTGGCGTCATGCATTCATTTATTGCATCCCAGTTATGTGTGCGTTTACATTTTCAACTTGAGCAATTAACTTATACTTTTAAAGTAAGTTGTCCTTTGGGAACTTGCCTTGTTACGGATAGAGGATATAAACGCTGCCCTATATGGATTGGTACCGGGTATTACGCGATAGATCTCATTGAACTGTCGACGTCGAGATACAGAGTTATCTTAGGAATGGATTGACTTAATAGATATCACGCTAAGTTAGATTGTTTCAAGAAAGAGGTCACCTTAGGACAAAGGTGGAGGTTCTAAACCAGAACCAGAATCAAGATCGATATCCTTAGTTACAACAGCCGAGGCTAGAAGATTAATAAATCAAGAAGCCAATGAGTTTATTGCCTAGCTGTTAAATAGACCCAAAGATCAACTCAAGATTGAGGAGGTAGAGGTAGCGAAAGAATTCTTAGATGTTTTTTTTTACCTCTGAATTCGTTACCTCCGGATAGAGAATTGAAATTTGTAATTGATCAAGTTCCTGGAGCTGAGCCATTATCTAAGATGCCATATCAGTTGGCCCAGCAGAACTTCAAAGCAACTGGATAAGTTGTTAGAATCAGAGTACATCTGTCCTTGCACGTCTCCATGGGGAGCACCTGTGCTAATTGTCAAGAAAAAGGATAGATCGTTACGGTTGTGCATTGACTACCGAGAACTCAATCACATGACAACTAAGAACAAGTACCCTCTCCCCCCACATTGAAGAATTGTTTGACATTCTCTAAGGATCTCAAGTATACTGTAAGTTGGATATAAAGCAAGGATACTATCAGCTGAAAATCAAGAAGGAAGATATCCCAAACACTGCCTTCAAATACTCGATATGGTCACTTCGAGTTCGTAGTAACGCCATTTAATGCTCTTGCAGGATTCGTTGACCTAATGCACAGGACCTTCCGACCATACTTGGATAAATTTGTCGTCATCTTTATCGATGACATTCTAGTGTTTTCTAAGACTCCTGAAGAGCATGCTGAACATCTTCATATAGTATTGAATACTTTGAGAGAATATGAGTTATACGCGAAATTCAGCAAGTGCGAATTTTGTTTGGAAAAAGTAACCTTCCTTGGACATATAATATCTGGATATAAAATAGAAGTAGATCCTTCCAAGAGTGAAACGGTGATGAATTGGCAAACACCGAAGAATCCGTCTGAGGTAAGGAGTTTCTTAGGGCTTGCCGGCCATTATCGGAGATTTCTGAAGGATTTTTCTAAGATAGCCGCGCCACTTACCCAGCTAACAAAGAAAGAAGTAAAATTAGAATAGACGGAAAGGTGTGAACAGAGTTTTCAAGAACTGAAGCAAAGACTAACATCTGCTTCAGTGCTAGCCTTACCTGAAGGAAAGGAAGGCTATGTGGTTTACACTGACGCATCTAAAGAAAGACTAGAATGTGTCCTAATATAAAATGGTAAGGTTATCGCCTACACCTCAAGAAAACTCATGCCTCACGAGGAAAACTACCCGACACATGACTTAGAACTAGCGGTAATCATATTTGCGCTAGCTAAGTGGAGACACTATCTGTACGGGGTAGCCTTGAAGTCTTCACAAATCATAAGAGCTTGAGATATTTATTCACTCAGAAGGAGTTGAATATGAGGTAAAAGAGGTGGATGGAATTCCTGAAAGATTACGATTGTGTTATACCGTATCACCTAGGAAAAGAGAACGTTGTGGCAGATGCATTAAGTCAGAAGTCTAGTTTGGCAGCACTCTATGAAAGAAGTAAACTAGCAACGGTCATTTCAAAATCTTAGTTAGCTAATCTAGTAATGTCCTCACCATTGAAGGAACGACATAAGAAATCCCAGGCGCAGGATGAGTGGATTTAGAAATGTCTCAAATCTAAGCAAAAAGATATTGAGACTAAATTCACGAAAGACGAGCATGAAATCTTATGGTATAAACGATGAGTTTGTGTACCTCCTACAGTACGAAAGGAAATTTTGGATGAGGCACACTGAACTTGATACACGGTACATCCAGGAAGAACTAAAATGTACCATGATCTCAAGAAAGATTTCTAGTGGAACGGAATGAAACGTGGTATTGCTAAATACGTTAAGAAGTGCTTGACTTGTCAACAAGTCAAAGCAGAACACCTGAAACCCGGAGGAAAGTTACAACCGCTGTCGATTCCCACTTGAAAATAGGAACAAGTCACTATGGATTTTGTTACTAGTCTACCTAGGGTCAAAGGACGATATGTTGCGGGCTTGCGCTTTAGATTGGAAAGAATGTTTGCCTCTCGAGTTTGCATACAATAATAATTATCAGGCAACCATTAAAGCAGCCCTTATGAAGCCTTATACAGGAGAAAATGTAGGTCACCATTATACTGGGATATGGAAGAAACTAAAGCTATAGAAAAAGAAGAAATGAGGAAAACCGTCAAGAAGTGGATAGTAGACTCCACGGAAAAGATTGAGATTATTCAGCAAAGAATGAAAGCAGCACAAGATAGACAGAAAAGTTATGACGATAAACAAAGAAGGGATGTAGAATTTGCAATAGTTGATAAGGTGTTTCTAAAAGCATCGCCTAGTAAACATTTCACCCGCATTGGGAAAACCAGAAAACTGAACCCAAGGTATATAGAACCTTTTGAAATCATAGAGCGTGTCTGACCAGCCGTGTATCGCTTGGGAACAGACCTGGGAAACTAAAGACAAGATGCAAAGGCATTACCCAAAGTTGTTCCGAAACAAGAATAAAATCTGAGGACAAATTCTCTTTAAGGGGAGAGGATTGTAACAACCCGGATTTTTAGAACAGGAATGGGGCAAGTAAGTAAAGGGTCACAAGAAAGAGTTTATAACCTCAATCCATTATGTGTTTCATTTTAAGTTCATTATATGCCTTTACGTTTTCGTTTGATTGAAATCTGAGTAATAGATCCCTATCACTACTCATTCACCAAGATAAAACCTTCATACACTCTTCACGAAACCTTAGGAAGTTAGATCTTACAAATTTCGAATTCATATCATAGCCTTTAGCACTCTAAAATGAGAATTGAAAATTGTTCATCAAAAATTTCCTTTAGGTCCTTAAGTTACTATTCATCTAAACCATTGGAATTTACAGGGGCCTATTTACCTATCCAGTAGTGGTTTCATATGAATCCTTATGAAATTTTATGAATTATGGTATCATTCCCAAACCCTAATTCTTATTAGAGTGGTTATTATACGGACCCTAATTATGGTATCGGGCTGAGAGTGGTTATTATACGGACCGCCACTTACACTCTTGGTCATAGTTTAGTTGGAGGTTAGTTACTCTAGCCCAAGAGCTTATGCGAGACACCTCCCAGGAACGTATTTCCCACTTATTACATTATACCGTCTCTAGGGTTTGATTCCCTATTGACACTGGAGTAGCGGAGCATTATCATACATGGTTTTATTAAAGTATTGGAGCCTTGATCAGCCCGATACTATTTTACAAATATTTACGGAGTTCGGGTGAAAGGCCTTACTTGCGGGCCATACAAATTCTTTATCAAACGGTTCATATTTCAAAATACTCTCACATACCCCTTATCCCTACTTAAACTTATGAACCGTATCTTATTTGTTATATCCTACTTTAAATTTATTTAGATCAAGAATTTCTTGATCATATATATATATACATATATAACCACTTACCCCCTTAATCAATAATACTCTTCACTTAGTCACTTTGACTAAATCCTCGCCCGTTTTAAAATGCATGGTTTCAGGGACAATAGCTAGCGGTATCTTGATGTAGATCCGAACTGATTCCAAGGTCCTCGTAATTCCAAATATATTCATTTCCCCAAATAATTATTCCCGTGATTTACTCCAGTATTCCATCGTATACTCCCTTTTATATCAGCCACTTTAATCCATAGAATAGCAAATAATTATTATGTGTCATCATCCCCATTTAATTACAAAATTTGCTTTTTATTTACCTTTCGCTACGTGATACCTTTTGTCTCATTTAAATAACCGTTAAACTGTTCGCCGTAATATTTCTCGAGTGAAGGACCCATCCTTTACTTGGGAAGTGTTGTGGTAAGGGGATTGTAGTGCTAGGGGGGGCGCTACAGCTCGGGTGAATAGGCCTAGCTTGCAGGCATTAAAGTTCATTATTATAAATGGTTCATATTTCTACAAATATTCCACATTACCCTTATCCCAATTTTATCAATTATTATGAACCGTTTCATATTTGCTATTGTGACGCCCCGGTTTTTCGGCGGCTTAGATTCGTTTTATGTATTATTAATTGTGCAATTTAATTTATTTAATTATGTAATTTTGTGACTTAACTTGATACTACTTGAAATATTTGTCAATATGATTTATTTAATCTAAGTGAATGTGTGACTTAAATGAACTACTTGAATGTTTGGTTATATGCGCATGTATGTTATATTCGCGTGCCGATTCCCTGTCTCGTGATTTCTGAATTTTGTGATTTTCGAGTATGTGGTGCATTTATGTGTTATGAGTGAATATATGTGCTCATTGCATCTTTCTGACCTCATTTAACCATCCGAAACACACCCAAAACACAAACATATTAACTATGCCCGCTTAAATGACCCTAACCACTTAAAATACCCATATCTCCTTCTATACTAACCAAATGGGGCAAACTTTGGACCCATATCCTCCTTACTTAAAGATCCATCAGCCCTTATGATTTTCATTTCCAAATTTACACTCTAAACCCCCCAAAGGCAGCAACCAACTGAGAGACAAGAGAAGGGAAGGAATTTGGGCACTATTCATCATCTCCCTCGTTGAGCCATCATTTTGATCCCTCCATTTCTTTCATAGGTGAGTATAGATTATTGAATGACATTCTTTCCTCTTTAATTTAAGCTATAGATTGCATGTTTAGGTCATGAGATGCAATAGATTGAATATATGAGGGTTTGAGCTTCCATATGTGCATACATGGCTTCTATGGATGGCTTTCTTATTTTGATGCATGAATGAGGTCCCAATAACTTGATTATTACATTTCAAAGCATGTATTATGTGGTAGTTGAGCATTTATGATGTTTCCATTAATGATCATGTTGGGGAAATTTGGAGAACAAGCACACATGCACCTTTTTTGCTCTATTTCGTGTTCTAGCCTGTTTCCTTGCGTGTTAGAGCTTTCATTTCGTAGTTTTGTTGTTTTGGAGCATGCCTTGATGTTGTGGTGTGGTTGTGTGGTGTTTTTGTGGCTTTTGGAGGGGTGAAAAAGGGCTGGGAATCAAACTCCCGCAGCCCTGGATGAGGTAACGCCCGTTACCTTGTCTTCCCCTTTCTTGGTGTAACGGGCGTTACTTGGTACAGGGAGGCCTCTGTACCAGGTAACGGCCATTGCCCATTTTGTGCTAGGAAGGGGGTAACGACCGTTACCCCCCTGTTTTGCTCTCTTGGCTTTTTTCTTCGTTTGTTTGCTCGGTTCGCCCGTTTCCCTCCCCGATCTTATTTCCCGTGCATTGTATGATTGATTATGAGTGTGTATTGCTGTGCTAAGAGTTATTATGCATGATTTTGGTTTATAGTATGCCTTATGCATGAATTATGTGCTTCATGTTATAATTGAGGGTTCGTTTACTGTGGTTTGTATAAGCTATGCGTTTGTGTGGATTCGTTGCTCCTTTTTGCGCATGATTGAACCAATGCTTGAAATATGAACCCTAAATGCCTATTATTTTCTACTTTGGTGATTCTTATGATTTATATTCAAGTGGGTATATATGTTATGCATGTTATCGATGAAACATGACTTGATTTGAATGCATTTATGAAAGTTATGAATTAGAAATGAAATGAATGATTTAAAGAATGATTGAATGATTGAATGTGTGCGTGAATGCATCTCTCATCATGTCACAGCATTTCTGAGCTTCTTATTTGGTTATGATTGAGTCTCATGAAGGTGTTGTGTTGTCTTTCACATAGTTTCTCTAGGGTGGAGACTTTCCGGGTTGGTAGAACTTGTCTTCTTGTCTTCTTGGTTTGTTCGGTAAGGTGTACAGGTGGATTTCTCTTCTACTAGTTATGAGATGATCCAATATATCCCAATGTGTATGTTTTAAGCCAAAGGTAATATGTATATATATTGAGTCTTTCAAGAAGAGTCATTGATTTATTGGTCAAGCCATTGTTTTTAATGAATTTACCCACCTAATGTTTTGGCGAGAATGGCCGAATGCACAGAATAGGGCCCGAGGCTAAGTGTGAGCGGCTAACCGGGGAGGCAAGGGCCGATGGGGATCCTCTCATACTAATCTCACCAACTAGCGGCGCAACTTGAACTCGTTGGAGGTAGCGAGAGATGGGGGTGCGGACGCTTTATGGGACTCATGTACCCCTCTAGGTCATAGAAAGAGGTGGTGGGCCTTGCAAGCCCATCCACCAACCGGAGAAGGAGGAATGTGCAGGAAGACCGGTACACAGGTTGCCCAAGCGTAATGAATGAATGAATTAATAAATGAACTAATGAATGAAAGAAAGAAATAAAGAAAGAATGTATGTATGAATAATTGATTGCATGGACACTAAAGAAAGAATGAATGAAATGTTTAATGCACACACAAGTTGTTCGGGAGGGCCCACTCGCCGGGTTCACGTAAAGACCACATGTATAAATGATTAAAGAAATGAATGATAGTTGTAATTCTGGTCGTTGTTTTCGGTTGTTTTCACCCACTTGGGAAATGTTTATAAAACCTCGAACGGGATTATAGCTTGCATGTGTGGGTGTATCAAATACCGCGTTATTTTATTACTATGCCCTGTTTTATACCCACCAATCTCCCATAGACTGAACCCGGCTTTGTTTTCAGTTCTTGCAGGTTTGGAGTGCTAGGCGGGAGTGTCGTTGTGACACCCCGGTTTTTCCGATCGTCTGTGCTGGCGTTACGCGTTAACTTCCTTGTGTGCTTTAATTGTTTGTTTACTCTTTCTCGTTACTTTCATGCCCTTTTTCTGTGACTTTGTTCGTTGCAGGACCCTATTTCTAACTCTTTAAGAGTTCAGGGGCCTATTTGCAATTTCCTCTTCTGGGGTCTTTTGGTCATTTTTCGTTTGGATGAGAATCCGACCCTTTTGACCCCTCCAGCTTGTCCGGGGTTATGAAAGGAGTCCGTAGACTCTAAGTTTACCCAATTCTGACTTCGTTTGCTCATTCTGCGGCCGTTTTACTCATTCGAATTCGGATCAAATATCCGGAAATCCCCCGTCGCCAATCACAAACCGCTACATCACTCTCTCTGCTCTCAACTCTCTCCCTCTCTATGCGATCAGCAGCAGCACACACACCCGAAGGTGTATTTTCACACACATCTCCAATTTCTTTGTTTCTCGATGGATTTCGACGTTCTAATAGTGGAAATCGAGCATCTCGACGACGCTGACTCAACCGTACCAAGATCGAGACCTAAAACACAGCGGTGGCAGTGATATTGCTGATTTTCAGCTGCACACGGTGGGAAGGACAGCTGCCACTTTGGCGGCGATTTTCGCTGGCTTCCGGCGACACGCGCCGGCGACCCAGTAGGAGGGCCTCCTTACGCTTCTCCCTGATGCGGCGGTGCAACCGGACGGCAAGGCGCGGCGCCTCACGCACTGCCTTACGCACCGCCTGAAGGTCGCGACAGCAACCGCGACGACTGTAGCAGTGTTTTTCGGCACATTTTCGGCGACCAAGGATGGTTTCCGATATCTTTTGGCCTCCTGGGTTCATTTTTGGGTCAGTTTTGGATGAATCGCCGCAAAGGATGGTGTTTTTTGACGGCAGTAGTAGCGCGGCTTTGGGCCAAGATTTGAAGCTCTTCCGGCGAGATTTTGAGGTTGGGCCCTTTACAAAAGTTGCTCAGGACGACGGAGGCAAGCTTCTGGTGGTGGCGGCGGACCGAGAACCGGCCGACGAAGGTGAATCGGCTGTGAACCGGCCACGAACAGGTGCCCCTTTTTCCAGCGACTTTTTCCGGCGATTGATAGGGGGCTTTTGAAGGCCTCGTTACAAGCTTCGCAATGGTACATTTGGATTTCATTTCCAATGCGCGGTTTTCGTTTAATTTCATTTTTTATCTTTGATTTTTGTATTCATTTTTCATCAACAAAATCCCGTACGTTTGGTGTTTTCTGAAATTGTTTGAGGGGTTTTGCTCGTTAGGCCGTGGCGTACGTTTCTGTCCTTTCGGGGATTTTTTCGGCCACCGGAGGTAGTATTCCGGCAACTGACAGCCCTATTCCGGCATCTTCCGGTGATGTCATTTTGACATTTCCTCACTCTGTGGATTCCTTACATCGTGGTGAGTCCAACGCCACTTTCGGTTCGTCAATCGGATGTCCGGTTGATTTGTTATGAATTTTTGAAGTAATTGTATTTATTTTCGTTAATTGTTTAAATCGTATAATTTGATCTTGTGTGCACTTCGATTGGAACTATGAGTTGTATGATTAACTGAAAATATGTTATGATATCTGAGAAATATAATTCTTGATTTTTTGGATTTAATTGTCCCGTTTACGTCACTTTGTTTATATGAAAGTTCGTATTTATTGAAATGTAATTGGTATTGATGACTATAATTGCAAATTGATCCCAATGTGTCGAATTAATTGCTCATTGTTTTAGATTGTAATTCGACCAGGTATGCAAGTTGAATTGAAATTATGCATTGTATGATATTTGGGAAAATTTTATATAATATATAAAGGTTATAATTTTTTATTATTGAATTTAAGTACCTTGTTTTATGCCTATTAGCTTGAGAATATTATTCTTTAAATATGTTGATGTAATAAACTATAAACGAATATGTTATATTTGATTTGAACGAATAAGTTATATACATTTGAATGAATTGTTAAGTATACCTTTGTTGAAAAGATGTGAATTTCACAATAAGTAAATTTGGAATAAATTAGTATGAACTTCTTGATCGTTAATTGAATTGAACTGGTTTTACATAATTTTATTAAGGACTTTTACTTAGGAAATAATTTAATGGTACGTGTAAGAATTAGGTTGATGTTGAATGAAATAATGTGATTTGTATTTTATCGCCCCTATTTGCATTATTTATGTGAATAAACGTGCCCTAATATGCAATATGACTTTATGGAACTATATGACAACTTATTTTATGTGATTTGAATGTGAACTTGGATTCTGCTTATGAGATTGCACCTTTTAAGTGCTTGAGCATTGCCGTGCATCTCTGTGGGTTTTGGTTTGAGTCTGAGTCTTGTTTTTGGTGTACTCAGTCATTCAGGGGTTTTTCTGCGAGGGTCTGTCAGCTATTTGGGTTTCGGGGGTTGAGTGTTTGGCCCTACACACTCCATACTCTACTTTCTTCGAGGTCAGGTCTTAGGATTTTCTTTCTAGTTAAAGCGACCTACAACCCTATGTGCTCGTTTTCAAGCCTGTATGTGAATATTCTATTATATTTATATAATAGATATGTGTTTATATATTATGTTTATGAATTTGTCGTCCAATTA
>JBBMKE010422353.1:0-10846 GCA_037834125.1 Lippia alba | reverse complement strand
AATCTATGTATATTTTTTTTATACATGCAGAATGTGCAAAATAAAAATGGAGAATTATTAGGGCAAGAGTGAGAAGTTTTAAACTAATTCATGAACTCTAAGATTAGATTATATTTAAGAGTGTCAAGATTAAATATTGGTTGAGCCCAATAAATTTTGATAGTTTTGAATCGATACCCTTATCTTCATATCAATGAAAAAATTACTGTAGAATATTCATATTCTCACGTTTATTATTCAATTGTACAGCTAAGCTTCGAAAACTATAGATACAACCTTCGCGAGTTTTAGCGTATTGAAATGCATGTATTACTATAGGGGGCGTTTGATACAAATTATTATTAAGGATTAGGCCCATTTGGCCCATTTAATTCTCGCTAATTTCGTGTTTGATATGCGAGACTAACTTCCGCCGACCCGACTGACTTAATCTGCAACCCGGGCGAATCTTTGCACTGTAGACGGATTAAGTGCTATACTGAATCTTTGGGGTAGGGGTGGGATTATGTTAGATTAACTTTTTTTCTGGTTTGTTTGAAGCTGCGCTACCCAATTTTGCCCTTCACCTCAACTGCATTCCCACAACGCAGGTACACTTTTTTGGCATAGGGTATTATCCTGGGGCAATTTGGACATTGTCCACTACCAGCCATATATAATCTCTTGTATCAAACACTTTATTAACTAAAAATAACTTAAAGTCAAATTCTGAATATGATGTATCAAACAAAAAATTAAGTTACGTCGGTAGAACTTAATTTGATTTAATCATTCTGATGCAGATTAAGTGAGAAAATATAATCTTCCGTATCAAACGCCCTCTAGTTGTACTACGTACGTGTTATTCAAATAGGATAGGTGCCTATGCCAAGTAACTCAAATTGTCCATGTATCATAACAATATTGTTACTTATAACTTTGTATCATAGTTTATTTAATAGTTTTGGTTAATAGGGTAGGGCATGTGGGAAGTGGGGGGTTGAAAGAAACTTTTCTCCTATCTATTTTGTGCTATCTAATGTTTCTATTAATATATCATAATCACATATTAGAAGTTCCTGCATCAGTAGGTCTTGGCTAAAAACCGAACATACACGGATTATTTAATTAAGTATCATCTTCAATTTTATCTAATTTACATAATAAAATGGAAAATATTTATTTACACTGCAAATGGATACAATAATTTGACTGATTTAATTCGAATTAAAATTATTATATTTCATAACGTCGACGATCGACCTGACACGTGTAGATAAATAGCTTCTCAGCTACTAGGTGAGCTGAATTTGATCAACATCAAGAAAGTTTTAAAACATAGGGTTCACAAGTCACAACCACCCTATATAATGGGTGTGATTGGAATGTTTCTGAGTATTTACGACCAATTAATGTGTCTATATGGATAGTCTTAATTAATTCGTGGACCCTAAGTAGGTCAAATTGGGAAAGATCTATTTGAGTTCAATGAAAAATAATTTATATATGTAACTAATAACAGATCTATTTGGGTTCAATGAAAAATAATTTATATTTGTAACTAATTACATGACATGCTAATCGAATGGAGCAAACCGGATCAAGGGTGGGTCAAGATTAATTTTGATGGAGCGGTTTTTAGAGAATCGAATGAGGTGGGTGTTGAAGTGGTAGCCCGAGATAGTGACGGGAAGTGTATAGGTTGGGAAACTAATCGCGTTAAAAACTCCGCTTGCTCGGTTTTTGCCGAGACGATGGCTGCACTTTCTGCAGTGAAACTTGGGAGAGACTTCAGGTGGAGGAAAATAGTGATAGAGGGGGATTGCTTGAATGTGATAAATCAGATTCAGAAGGAAGATGAAGACTTGTCTGATACGGACAATTTGGCAGCTGATATTAAAGCGATTTGTGCCTCGTTTACTAGTGTTAAATTCTCTTTTATTCGTCGTGGTGCCAATAAAGTGACTCATACGTTAGCTAGATATGCAGTTTCGGCTTGCGTTGGTACTTTTGATATTCCTGTTGTTGCTTTGCCGTTTGTGGACGTTGATTTGATGTAGGCGGCCTTCGGGCCGTCCCCCCATAAAAAAAAAAATAAATTACGTGACATGCTAGTTATGCTATATCGATACAAATATAAGGATACGAATAGAACACAATATAAATTTAATGACTTAAATTTTTTAAAATATTTTTTATATAAGAAGTATCTGACAAATTATTCGACGCAAATGTTATGTTATATGGAATACTTTAAGATTTCATTTTTAATGTTATATGGAATACTTTAGGATTTCATCTTTGATATAATTGTATAAATGAGAAAAATTTATAAGAAAGGAGGACAACTTATAGAAATAAAATAAATAGTAAAAATATAAAATAATCATTGCATAGTTATCCTTTCAAACTCTAACTTCTCAAGTGTATAGCTGGATATCATTCATTAGTCATGTCACCAAAATTTTAATCATACTATTATTGATCTTAAATATTATTATTTTTAAGTTAGGAATTTGTGGTCCCAAAAGGAATTGTATTTTAGCCACACTTGGAACCAAAATTTGTACCCACTTGAATAATATGCACCACATATATAATTATGGCTCCAAGAATTGAGTTTTTTATGGGAAATTTTCTAATTAAGTACAAAATGGACCATTTCAAGTCAATTAATAGGGCCTTTTTGACCTATAAAGAAATTATTACAAATATAATAGGCCCTTGTACGCACACACAAAAAAATAATAAATAAAATAATAAATCAGAAAGATGAAATCAAACATAAGAGAATCATCTATACTCCCTAAGTTTTGAACCTGATTATGGTTATAAAACACAATTGCATTCTATAATAAGTTATTTTATTATTTGAGGTGCCTATAAATTAATGAGTGACATTTTGGTCTAAAAACTATATTTATACGATTTAACTTTTTTAGGGCACTCAAGAATTTTCAATTAATAGAGATGGGGCTTTTACGGCTGAGGCCGACCTAATAATAAAGCTGCAAATGTTTATTGGTGTTCCATGAATCCAAAGCTGCAAAAATATTGTGAAAGTTTTATTCAACTAAACTAAAGGGAGTTTTTTATTTTTATGTTTTAAAATTTATTAAACCATCATGATCTTGTAGAAATTTTTTATGCATGTTCTTGAGAATAAATTATAATGATTAAAAACATAATTTGAGCAGGAACCTGACTCATTAATTGCACAAAACATAATGAATTAATGATAAACAAGTTTATTGATGGCTTTTGTGCAATTACTTGAATCGTGTATGTAGAAGTGGTACGTAGAGTTGCTACACCTTTCAGTTATATTATGAGAAACCTGGGACTTTGCTATGAAGAAGATTTTGCCTACATAGGCATGGCCATGCAGAAAACCTATGGTTATTTGTATTTTTTTATTCTTATTTTTGTTATTATTTATTTTAAATAATTTGTATGTTCAAATTGCAGTTCAAGAGATGTCATTTAGAGGTTGAAGATATTGAGGTTGTATGGAGCGAGTACGAGCTCAAAATGGTGGTTGGCCGTCAGCCTGTGGTTGTCCATGTTTTTTTTAGATTTAATTCCTTCATATTTGATGAAGGTGTAAGTTTACTCATAACTTTTGTGTAATCCATTGTCCATCCGAATTTTACTGCATAAATTTTTAACATTTTTAACCAATTAATGTAGGTATTTTCTGAGGCCCTGTCCCGAGAATGAAAAATGTGATCATGCGATGCTTCTGGTCGGATTGAGCACGGATCTCCCTTCGTATGTCGATTGGAGGGAGAAAGTGGTTGTAACAAGGGCTCAAGATCAAAGGAAATGTGGTATGAATTTTTTGAATATCTCAAGATGTTTCTTGGTTTCTTCGGATCTTTGTTAACGAAGAGTGCTCCGCCTCCATTTAGAGCTTCGTTCTGTGATAAAACTTGTATTAGCAATATGTTGTGTCCTGATTTTTAAGATTTTAAGACTCGCCTTATTTAGTGGAGAAAGGCTGATGACTCTAATGAACTCAGTTAATATATAGAAACCAATGGATCAATTTGACGGTATTTTTTTCAATATATGCATACCCACGATCGGCCCCCACGAATTTCTGAGAATCCAGAAATCCTCTCCGCCTTTCAAGCCATAGCGGACCAAAAGCATCGCATGATCACATTTTTCATTCTCGGGACAGGGCCCCAGAAAATACCCTACATTAATTGGTTAAAAATGTTAAAAATTTATGCAGTAAAATCCAGATGGATAATTAGATTACACAAAGTCATCAGTAAACTTACCCATTCATATCTGATGAAGGAATAAAATCTAGAAAAAAAAATATGGACAACTGCAGGCTGACGGACAACCACCACTTTGAGCTCTAACTCACCCCATACACCCTCGAAATCTTCAACCTCTAAATGACATCTCTTGAACTGCAATATGAACATACGAATTATTTAAAATAAACGATAACAAAAATACGAAGAAAAAAAATACAAATTACCATATGTTTTCTGCAGGGGCATCTACACCTATGTAAGGATGATCTTCTTCATAACAAAGTCCGTTGTTTCTCATAATGTAATTGAAAGACTTGGCAACTCTACCACTTCTACATACACAATTCAAGTAATTGCACAGAAGTCATCAATAATTCCGCATCATAATTTGAATACAGATCTGGTTAGTATTGAAACCTGACTCATTAATAGTTAAAATTCAAACCAAAAATATCAAATCCGACCTATTGATAGTCCTATCTTTTTCAGGGTAGAAAGTTAGAAACCACAAAATTTATATCTAAGTAGGATAGAACTTATAATACACGGATACAACGATACGGATATTTTTTTAAATTTTCTGTGTGAACAATGTCGGATACATGATCAAAATATATTTTAGAAGTGTACGTACGTTAGATGATAAAACAATGGCCCGTGAAATTGTAAGCACAAAGGCACAATATAGGAATAATCATATGACCCAGTCGAAGAAGCCTACTAAATACGGGCCTTCAACCTATGTCGCTAACCCAAGGAATTGGAAAATGGAAACAATACATAGGCCCAATTAATTTTTATATTTCTTCCCTTTTTGTTTTTTTTTTTGTGGTTAAACCCCTTTCTTTATTATTATTCTATCTTCTTTTTTGTTACTTTTATAATAATATTATTTAATATTTTCGGTAAAAAAAAAGAAAAAAGAAATAGTATTATTACGTTGTTCTTTTTCTTCTAAAAAAACTCTGTAAAATAATAATTCAACTAATCTATTGCAATAGCAACTCATGTATTCAGATGCAAACACAACTCGTGTTTATTTAATACTTCTATTCCAGATATATAATATCGGAAAAAATGTAAAAAATGAGTAGGACTCTGCACCTAGATTTCAAGGCAGAAATTTGTTATTCGATTGGCTTATAAAATTAAAAATTAAAATAAATAATATTACTATAATAAGACAAGTTTTCCTCCTACTCAATGCATTAGTTCCGACTTCAATGCGTTTCCTGTCAAGAGATACTGCAATTTTCAAATCCCCTAACTTTATCTATTTATTACTCATTCCCACTTGAGTGTGTCTGAATAAATAAAAAAAATTAAAAAAACTAGTTATTACTCATTCAATCTCTTCTTTCTTAGTCCTATATGTCTTATTATAAAATCAAATTGCGGTGAACCATTGCGAATCATTAAATATTTAAATACAAAATTTCTACTTAAATTAATATAAGGACAAACCATTAAGATAGCTAACTTAAATAGTATAAAAAATCGTTTCAAACACAAGCACGTAAAGAGCTAACGAGATCTATAATCTAGACATTAGGGTACGATCATTTAAAATTTATTATATAGGGTCCAATGTAATTGTGAGGAGTTCAAAGATTAGTTTTGTTTGGTGTATTGAATTTTTTTATTAATAATGAGTTTGTTCTTACTCAACCACCTAAAAAAAGCTAGTTGTTAAAAGAAGGGTTGCCCTGCCATTATATATTGAACACTACATCATTAATTATTGAAGAAGATGAACAAGCTTACGGCGCAACACAGAGAAATTAGGGTTTTTGAAATATGATTAACAAGAATGAAAAATTGTGTTTGCAATACAAGGCATCCCCAATATATACAGACACGTGGCAATGGCTAGTTGGTACGCGTGGAATGGATGCACACGGAAGCAAGCAAAACACGACTTTGCTGCCTAAAGTAAAAACGTAAAAAGAAACAAACACCTGTCCTAAAGTTAGAGGTTCGTTGAAAAGGAAGCCTAACTTGCACAAAAACTTACGAAACAAAGGTCATCCTAAAGACTTAGTAAATAGATCAGCTAATTGTTGAATGGTATTCACATGATGCAATCGAAAGAACCCCTTCTTGTACTGATTTCGGACCACATGACAATGAATCTCCAAGTGCTTGGTTCTTTGCTCTAGAAGAGAGTTTTGCAATTAGAATTTACAAACTTACTTCCATTATCACTTCTGATAGTTTTAATAGTTTTACCATACTTAGTTTTCACAAAAATCAGTCAATTTTTAAGTATAGAAACGGTATGATCTTTGTAAGGCATCCAATAAGTCCACACATCTGCTGAAGTCATCAACAACTGTCAAGAAATACTGACAACTGTAATGAGTTTTAGTTTTGTAGGGGCCCCAAAGATCTATGTGTATGAGATCAAAGGGCTCCTTAATGGTAATATTGCTACTAGAAAAGGGAAGCCTATGTTGTTTAGACTTCTGATAAACATCACAAATAATACTACTGGAATTCTTAACCATAGGCAATTATAAAAAATTCAATACACCATCAGAAGCATGTCCTAGTTTGTTATGCCAAACACAATGTTCCTGAGTTTTAACAGCTAGACAATGAGAGTGTCTATCACAATCAACAATAGAATTATCAAAATTTCCCTTAAGGGAATTACAAACAGAATCGAAAGATTACAGAGTATTGGTATTATTAGCAACATACTGAAGGTTAAAAGCTTTTGCGTCAAAGATATACAGGCAGTTAAAAGTTTGTCCAGAGGCAATGATCTCATTAGTTCTCTATACCTGCAAAGGCTAATTAGTTTTGGAAAATATGAATTCACTATCAGTGGTATTTGTTATCTTTCCCTCTGAAATCAAATTAAACTTGAAATTAGGTATATAAAGCACATTTTTCAAGATAATTTTCTTAGTAATCCTAACTGTACCATGAACTGAACTAAGTGTGAAGTACCATCAGGTAGATATATAGGTATAGCATTATCAGGCACGTGAAAGTTATCAAACAGATCCAAATTAGTGCATATATGACTAGTACCTCCTGCGTCTATAATCCAATGCTTAAAAGTAATTTTGGCAAAACAAAAAGAACATAATTCCAAGGATTACCTGAGAATTTAGATGTGAAATGAAGTTATTCTGAACTGCCAGTTTTTTTATTCTTAAAGAAATTGATTATTTCCTGTCTAATAAGATCAAACATGTTTGCATTGGAAGCATGAGTAACATAATGACTAGAATCATGAGTAAAATCCAACGGAGTGTCAGCCATAGTGTTAGCAACATGCTTAAAAGTTCGTTTAGAAGAGCCAACTCCACTGGATCTACTTTCTTTGTAAGCTTTATACCACTCAGGTTCACCAATCACTTTGAAACAAGAATCAGTGTTGTGTGTGTTACTGTTACAAATATCACAATGCCTATCAGATTTACCCTTCCTCTTGTTGAAACCCCTACCCATACCATTCTCTCTATTGTTGTTCACGTTCCTAGTCAGCATGACAGAATTACTGGTAAAATCATTAAAGGCAACATGAACATCTCTTTGGGATTCAACCCTGGAAATGATTGAATAAGCCTTATTAACCGTGGAAAAGAGATACATAACAAGAATCTGATTCCTAACAGCATTGTAGGAAGCATCCAGTCCTATAAGAAACTGGATTAACATGTCAAAGGATTGGGACTCAATTATGTAACGAGAAACCATACAAGTATTATCAGAAGCATAGGTAGGAGGATCATTTAGATTAGCCAGTTTTTCCCATAAGGTTTTCAAACGATTGAAATAAGAAGCCAGAGACAAGTTACCTTGAGCAATTGAACTCATATCTCATTGGAGTTGATAAAGCAGGGGACCATTACACTGTCCATACCTCTGTTCAAGATTGTCTCAAAGTTCTCTGGCAGTAGTGGCGTAGAGGAAGCTTTAGTAGATCTCACGTTCCAGCGAGTTTAGTAACCAAGCTTTGACGGTATTGTCCACTATCTTCCAGGATTTGTAAGCAGGATATTCAGAGGACGGTGGATATATGCTACCATCAACGAATCCAAGTTTCATCTTGGATTCGAGAGGAATCTTCCTAGTACTCCTCCAGGTGAGATAGTTCTTGTCGTCCATGGTGACGATAACAATAGATTAAAGTGATGAATCGCTGTTGGAGATGGTACGAGATTCATCTTGAGAAGATGAAGAAGTGACAACAACAGATTTTGTAATGCCCCATTTTTCCGACAAGGTAAGTTTGGTACGAGAGAGTGCGATTTATGCTTTAATGCATGCTTATGTGGTATTGTGCCTTATATGTTGTTTGTGCGTAATTATGTGGAATACGTGCTTGGCATGCCCTACATGAGAAAATGTGTCTCGTTAAATATGTGATCGTATGAGTGTTACAAGCTTTGATAGCATGATTTAATTGTTTAATAAATTAATGTGCTTATTTGACCGTAAAAGACCAAATTAGAGCTTAAATGGTAAATTTAATTTCTAAGACTGGAACTGGATATATTGTGTTAAAATTGAGTAGATAATTTTGTCATGAGTTCGTGGGTTTTTGAATCGCTCGATTTGGAGTTTGGATGAAGGAGATATGACCGATTTACTAAACTGAATCGGAAAGTCAACCTTTTGGCAAATTTCGTTGATTGCGACCCAATTAAGCTTTTAACCCAATTTGAAACCAATTTCACTTAAATCCATCGCAATTGACCCGCTCCATGACCCTATCAGCTGATCCAATTACTAAACCCAATTTCATAACTTAAGATTTCATTGTAACGTTCAAAACATAAGATTGAAACCTCATTTCTCTCAAAACTCTCTCAAGCCCATTCACATTCTCTCAAGAACATTCAAACCAACTTCAAGAGCCAAGAGTGAAGATTGGAGCTGGAAATTCAAGATTGAAGATTACGATTAGCTCCTCGATTCTTAACTCTCAAAGGTAAATGAATGTGCTCTTGTGTGAGTTATGTGTTCTTGAAAGTTTGAGCTTGTATGAACTAGGGTTCTTGCCTAGAGGATTTGAATTCGAATTTGTTGGTGAATTTGTGCTCACATTGATGCTATGAATGTTTTAGAATAAGAATTTCTTGGATTCATGCTTATATGAAGATTTCACCATTGTTGGGTTTTTGAAGCTTTCTGAAATTTATGCATGTTCATGCTCTTGGGTGTTTTGCTTGATTTAATGTTAGAATCTTGTTCCTTGAGTAATTTGGTGAAAAAAGTGATTAAATTCATTTAGTTTCGTGCTTGATTGAAGAATATGCCATTTTTTATATGAAGCTTGATTTTATGAAGAAGATGAAGTTCTTAATATGATGCTTGGGTGTTTAATCGATTTGTGTGGACTCTTTGATGTATTGCATAAGTTGTTATTGCTATTTTATGACCTTATGTGCTGCATATAACTTGAAACATGAGCATTGGATGAATTGGCATGAAATTTGGCATGTTTTAGCATAAACCCCGTAATCTTCATTGTCCAGAAATTCAACCCCAATCGCCCATTTCGTCCTTGCTCTTTAAACCCAAACGCCCGTGTAGAAACCTATTGTTCCAGAAATTTCAGATCAAATGCCCGTTTCATGTCCACGTTATAAATCCAAACGCCCGTTTCGAAGATACAAAATTCGAAAAATGTACTAGGCCAAACAGTAGTTTCATATTTGAACTTTAGGGCCAAAATCCTATTTCAAAAAGCTACTGTTCCTTTTTTTGTGCTTTTTATTCCTTGATCATTTCACTTCAGTTTCACTTCCTACGCATTTCTTACACCCCCAGCATCATGTTAAAAGTTTTAAATCTTGAATTGATGCATTCGTTTGACGTGTGTGCTCCGATTATGCGTTTTAAGGCATTTTATGCATTACATGGTGGTGAACCTTTAATTTTTATTACTTAAAGGCTTGTTATATGACTCTTATGATGTATAATGACTATTGTTATTGACTTGTACCAACTTGAGACATTGCATACGCATTTAGCATGTTGCATTTGCCAAGCCGTGCGTCATTTATAAGGTTTTGAGTCTTATCTCACCCTTGTGGTGCGTTTGTCTTGTCTAGGTGGTGACTGTTCGGTCGAGTAGCTCGTGTTCGTGGTTGGCTCTAGGAGTTGTTGGTAAAGGTGAGGAGTAATATTCTAAGAACCATTTTCAAAACTGTGGATATATATAGCCTTTCACATTTGATGCTTTATTTCCATTTTTGTAAAAAGTATATGTAGGTTTATTGAGCCGAAAATTATGATTTCAATCATACTATAGTTGTTCTATTGGAAAACGATTTTAAGAAAACTTATTGTATATGGTATAAGTACCCAGAATGCTTTTGGGATTCACTTAAATATTACGTAAGTGTGAGTTGTGTAGCGAGATATGCATGTTTGGCCATGCAAGGACGCTTGCTTGGTAAATCTTATGATAGCGCTCGGGGTGGAGTAAGCGATAAGACCGGGAACGTATGGGCGGACGGTTAAGCCCTTATAAAGTACCCATTTTGGAGTTTACTAAGACTCCGAGGAGGTTTCGGGGTTAAGGTGAGCTTGGGAGAATGTCGGTTTCATGGACCCACTTCTCCACGGAT
>JBBMKE010422344.1:0-10846 GCA_037834125.1 Lippia alba | reverse complement strand
CAAGAAAATGATTTGTAATGAAATATATTGAACGTTCTAATGATTTTCAATATTTTGGCGGGACAACGCATGTCACGATCATGATATTGGGCCCGGGGAAATGTGTGGTTAGGTCCGGAATGGTATCAGGCCGTTGGGTAACCTCTCTTATACATAGTACCCTTTGAGAATACTTTCACGCGACTTGGGTGGCCGAAAGGTGGGGTATTCTTGAGCCGGTGGTTCTTACCATCGAAGGAGCGGGTAGGAGTCATGAGCCCTGTTTCGACACGTAACGAATGGATGGTTCGGGTCTGCAGGCTTGTCCATCAACTGGGGAAGAAGGTTGGAAAATATTTTGTGCACGAATGTCATGAATGAATGAACGTAGCGAATGATTGTAATGATTAATGCTTGCATGATCACGATTTCATTAATTATCACGTTTATTGTACACAGTCGGAGTTAGGTTGGAGAATTGTGCACGCTCACTCGCCGAGCCTAATAATCAAGCAATTAATGAAAGTGTTATAAATTGGATTGGTCGTAAAGTCCGAGCATTGCTAGTCATTTTCTTGCCCTTCGTGGGAACTAACTTCAAATAAAACCTCGCTCGGGATTTATGAATTGCATGTGCATGTTTCTATATATATTTATGGCTCCTGCTCACTCAGTCTTCTAGAGACCGACCCCTCTTTTCCCCACTTCTCAGTTCTTTGCAGGTGTAGCTATGCGGGAGTCAAGTCTAGGCTTTCATTCGAGTCACACATGTACACTTGAGTCACATTATTAAATTGTTACTTTCATTATCTTGTATTGTTTATTTAAATAGGCCTGTGTGCCATCGCATGATTTATGATTATTGTTATCGGCCGTGTCGATTCATGTATTTAATTTAGGTCTGTGGCCATTGCTTGTAATTGTTTAAATAGGTTTGTAGCCCATTGTTATTTAATTTAAGCTTGTGAGCTTTTGTTGTTATTATTTGATATCATTTGCTTCCGCATTGCACTCGTCTTGTTATTGAATTAATTGGTACATGGTTAGTTTCCGCCTAGCCAGAGAGTTATTTTTATTTGTCACCCGTTTGCTATGAGACCGACTCATGCTTGGACAACCCATTTCATGTGTGAGATAGTCTTGTAGTGCGGGGGATGTGGTGCCTTTTGTTGCGGGTGCTACAAAGCATGTATGGGATTTGAGTGAATAGTATAGATTTTGAGGAAAACTTGAATTCTTGAGCTTCCATGAGTTTTGTTGAGTCTTAATGCTTCCATCTTGTTCCTTTGTAGTGTATTTATGATTATATGGGTGCATATCACGTGGTAGTTGGTTAGGGTAGGATTTTTCATTAATGCTCTTAGGAAGATTTTGGGTGAATTGGGAATATTATGTACTATTCTTGGTTTCATGGAGTTAATATGCATTTATGGTGTTTCTTGAGGCCAATCTTTGAAGTAAACTTGAATTTATTGATGCGTGGTTGATTGGGGAAGGTCTTGGCTTTATGCTTGTGAAGGGTTGGATGGGAGAATGCATGAACACTTGGTTTGAAGCTCAATTTGTGCAAGATATGTGTTATATGGTTGAATCTTGGCATGAGAGATGTCTTTGGCTTGGTTTCACCCTTGAAGCTTTGATCCCCTTCTTCCCCTTATTTGAATTTTTTGGTATGATGAAGTATAAAGTGTGATTATGAGTTCTTGTGTCAAGAATGTGATTATTTGATCCAATGTGTACTCATATATGCCAAATTGCCTCATCGGCACTCTTGTAGCCGTTTTGCTCGAATTCTTGAACGTTTGAACTTGAATTTCACTTCTTGAATGCCTCTTAATGCCTTGATATGTTCATGTATGAGTTTATGACTTCTTGGTAGTGTTTGGAATGATTTTGAAGTGTTCTTGCTTGTTCAAACTTGATTTTGGCCGATTAGAGGTGAAAAATGGGATTTTTGGCCGTGTAGGTTTTCCAATGGCCTTTGAAAATTTGGTCATGGAAACCAATGGCCGTTGATTTGGGTACAGTAGGGAGCTACTGCATTAGATCAACGACCATTGGAAATCAAGGCATAAATATCAACGGCCCTTGATCTCTTGCAGTAGCTCTCAGCCGTTTTCGTGCATTGTTTTCGCGTTCCTCTTCGCTCGTATAGGCTTCTTCATTGCATGAAATCTCTTCTTATGCATATCATATCATACTCATTTCATAGTCGAGCATTTTAAGTGTTCATTTGTGTCTCACTTCACTTTTCTTGCACAAATTCGGGTTCTCTTGGAGACGAGGCAGGTCCTTGAGGCTTATCTCTCTTGTTTTGTCTTTAAAGTTGGGTTTTTCTTCTATTAGTTAAATCGATCCAATATACCTCTTATGTGTAATGTTTTAAACCAAAATACGTATATGTATATTGAGTTGTTTCGTGCTAATGATTTCAAACGTAAAGCCCTTATTTTATGAACCTACCTATGTTTTGGCGAGAAATGATCGAATGCACAGAATGGGGCCCAGGGGCTTAGTGTGAGTGGCTATCCGGGGAGGCAAGGGCCGATGGGGATCCCTCATACTAGTACCACCAATGAACGGCGTAACCAAACCTTGTTAGAGATAGTGGGGAATGACCGTTGAGTGCCACTTGGGGATTAATGTACCCCTCTTGGTCAATGCATGGGTGGCCGGGTCTTGCAAACCCGACCACCAAACAGAAGGTAGAAGGGTAATTGCTATGTATGTGCACAAAAGAGAGAATGCATGAAAGAATGAATGAAAGAATGTTAATGAAATACATGAGGTGGCGGAAGGAGACTAATGCACGCCCCCTCCCCGGGCCTATAATGACCTATTGGAAATGAGTATTATAATCCCTTTTGTTGATTTCTCTCTTTTACCAGCTTGGGACATGATTTCGAAAACCTCACTTGGGATTATAACGTGCATGTGAATGTTTACTTAATGTCTTATATATTGTAAGCCCTGTTTTTAATACCCATCAGTCTCTTTTAGACTGAACCCAGTTGATTTTCAATTCTTGTACGAGAGTGCTAGGCGGGAATTCGAGTCATTAATGTCTTGTATTCGTCTCTAGCATATCTGTACCTTGTTCACACTCATATTTATTTATTTCTGTACTTATGAATTGAACGCCTGTGGTGCATTTTGATTATGTATATGAGGTTGTGAAGGACATGAATTATTTGATGAATTTTGTGTATCCCATGGCTCACTTGTACATGAGATGTATATATATGGTTTTGCTTCCACATTCATGGCTTTATTATACTCTGTCCCTTGTATTATTTGGTTCAAGGATTAGCCCGCCTAGCTTAGAGTGTGTGTAAAGTCCCCGTTCATTGTGATTAAACTCGTGTATGGATTGTCAGTTTCATATGCGGGTCTGGTCCCAGTACGGGAGATGTGGTATCACGGGTCAGGTGCTACAACTCAACTCGGAAAGCCAAGCGAAAAGTAGCTTTCTTGAGTCGGCGGTTACCCCATCGAATAAGCGGGTAAGAATAATTAATCTCCATCTCGGTATGAACTTTGAAGCGATGGTTTAGGGATTGCAACCCTTTTCCATCACCTGGTGAAGGAAGTGTGTATTTAATTTTAGTTTTCGTTTAATTTTGGGAGTTAGGTTGGACTGATGCGCGAACTTATGTTATGTTTGCTATGGTTCGTGAAACGGGGATAAATTCCTAATTAAGATAAAATTTGGAATACCTTTAATTAGACAAGTTAAGCTGAGATATGCTATGATATGTTATTATAAGATGTGATAATATGTTTTTCTTCGATAGACTTTGTTTTAATATGCTTTGCTTTGTTGTTTAGAAATCCCTATATATATTATCACGGACAAAATGTTTTGATGTGCAAAAATTATCTTCATGTTCATGAATATTTACGCATTATATATGTTGTGATCCTCTTATATATATATGTAGCTAGTGTGCATGAGTTAGCTCCTCACTCAATCAGTGGACTGACCCTCTCCCTCCTGATATTTTGGGTTGTAAGTTTTGCTTTAGAGTACTTAGCTAAGCAGTTGAGTCAAGTCCGTCGAATCGGCTAGTCAAGTTTGAGTCCCTTTTGGATTATATAGGTTTTGCATTGCATTACCTTGAAATTTTTTATGTTTTGTTGTAAGTTATGTTTGGATTATATTGGATTACGGGATAGGTTTCTTGGGTCCAGTTGAACCCGTTTATATTCTATACTGTTGATTAAATTTTTATTTTCGGGAGTAGGGATGTATGCTAGTTGAACCCCTCGTTGTATAGTTGAATTATGATGTATGCTGGTGTTATGCTTTGACCTTTACGCTTCTTCATTCGCCTTTGCTATTGTTATGATTTTGAATTTTGAAGTTAAGGTCTACTTACCGCCTACCCTAGATGTGTAGTTTTTTTGGGAGTTATATGCGCCAAAAACCCTGTGGTTTCCATAATCGGCTGAAAAAACTCTGTGTTTTAAAAAATAACTTATAAAATCTCATTATTTCAAAGTTCTGCTCACCGCCCCCTAATATGATTCTGGCACGTTTTGGGGGTGAAATACCGCAATTGCTCTCTGAAAAAGCAACCCTTGTTTTAACCTTATTTCACCTATAGTTAACTTAATTGAAAATTAAAATCACATTTTACATCTTTTGATGTAGAGCAAGTGGGACACCGAGGAGGAGAGAACTTGAGATCTAGGGCTTGAATTTAGAGGAGGAATTCGTACACTCTTCAACCGATTGAAGAAGAGAAGTTGTTCCCACCATCCAGATTCATATTTTTCTTGCCGAGTTATGACGCGATTTTTAGGATTTTGTATCCCCTTTAAAACTCTTGTGCGCGATTGTTGTTTTTTGGGTTGTTGTTTTTTGGGTTACACCATGGAATAACTTGTTACATTGTTGTTGTATCGTGTATTTATTTCATTTTTTTGACAAATCTAGGGTCTACGGCGAGGTTCCCCAGGAGGTGAAGGAGAAGGCGTCCAAGGACAGTGTGCCTTTGATTGATGTCACTCAGTTTAGGTATTTCAAGGTTTTGGGGAAAGGATTGCTGCCGGTGGATAAGCCGGTGGTGGTGAAGGCGAAGCTGGTCTCGAAGAATGCTGAGAAGAAGATCAAAGAGGCTGGCGGTGCGGTGGTGCTCACTGCATAATTAGGTTTTTGGTTTTTGAATTACTGTTTTTGATTTTAGAAAATGATGACTGTTTTGGTTGATGGAGGCTTTTTAATTGGAGTACTCTTGATATATTGTTACGGATGTTTTGAAATACGGTGGTTTCTATTTTGGTTATGTTCAATTTGTTTTGAGGTTACAGTGGTATGTCTGCTTTCTGCTGTTGTTCATATGATTTGATTAATCGATTTATGGTGCATTGTGTTTGTTTGTTATGTGAGCTTGTTTGTGTTCTTGTATTGGATTAATGTTGTTTTAAAGAAATAGATTTAGATACTTGTTACGGCTCGTTGGATATACTGATGTCTAAAGAATTGTTCTTGTGTTCTTATGTTGACAATTGATGTATTCTCTTGTTATGGTGAAATGCAAGTTCTGAAACAAAAAAAACTTTGGTGTTTGTGGTCTAAAGATTGACTAGTGGGAATATGGGATGGTGTTACTAACTTTAGGGTGAAAATTTTCGAATCCTTAATTATTTTTGAAATTTGGGTCAATCGTTATTTCCTTATTATTGATATATTTGACACATTGATGGGTTTTTGGATGTAGAGTGTTTTTATGGATTTGAGATGGGAATTTTGAGGTGTTGGGTTTGCCAAGATTTGAACTTTACAGTTATGATATGCCAATCCAAGATTCTTCTTCTACATATTTTTCTAAATTAGTCCTTGATAATAGTAGTAATGATTCTACTTTGTGGGTATTGATTCTACTTCTCAGATAGGGAAGACTGGAAACTAGAAGCTGGCAAGAAATATTTCTTCACCAGGAATCACTCAACCATTGTTGCTTAAAAGTATGTATTCTGGTGGAAAGTAAGCAAATATATCTATTTATAGTATTAGTTTAGTGGCTTGTGCTAATTTCTTATTTGACATAGATATGTTGCTGGAAATGGAATGTACATTGTTGGATGTTGTGAGTTAAGTATGCCCAAGTAGTGAGACTACCATCTGTGACTCAAGTGCTGCAGAATATAAGAAACAGGTTAAAAGAGAAGAGGCAGGCAAGGATATGGAAGCCCTAGAGGGATTTAGATGTGGAAATTTTTGAATGCTTTTGATGTATTCCATGAAACTTTATTAATTATGTTAAAAATGGTGAAGTTTGTGGTCTTGTGACCACATATTTTTTTATCTTTTTGGGGGGGAGGTGTGTGGTTTCCTGGAACATATGTATGTGTTTTTTTTCCTTGAACATGTTGTGTAAGAAAATTTGCATTATAATTCCATTTGCAATTGTTGGCTTTCATGTATATATATATATATATATATATATATATTTTGTGTTCAAAGGATGGCTTTAGATATGTGTGCATTGAATTAATTATTTGGAGTGTATTGACTGTAATGCTTGGTGGTGGCATTTATTTTGATGGTTTAGGGTTTTTATCAAATTTTTTTTAAAACATAGGGTTTTCTGGGCAACATAAAAACATTATTTCAAGAGAATTGACTTAAGGTATCGTACAGGGGCAAAAAGGACATTTTAGGGTCAATTATGCATAAAATGGCACCCCAGTCGCCATAAAGGCGCGTGTAGTACACTTCAGGGCTCCAAGGTTCTACATCCACACTTTTTCAAACCTTAGGGTTTTTTCAGATATATTTTATACCACAGGGTTTTATTTTAACTTTCCCAAACCATAAGGGGGCTCGTTGCAAAAAACCCATTTTTTGGGTCTCTCATCTACTACTACCTGATTCGTATACAAACTCTCCATTTTGTATGCACATTGGGCTTTAGTGCGGAGGATGAGGTGACTGTGCGGGGTGTTATATCCTTACGTGGTATCAGAGTCCCAAATTGCAAAAATAGAGTTCTTGTCTTAAGTTAGTTTTGTCTAGGTTGAACGATATAGGAATATGTGATTATGAGTGGATTTTGTTTATGATATACCATTAAAAAAAGAATTCTATGATTTCTTTTAATTACATTAATTGTTGTAGTTATGTGCTTTGCATGTCTAAACATGTTATTGTGTGAATTGTATGTTTTCATGACATTAACATTCCTAATTAGACATGCATAGGTTTAGCGTTTACATTTCATGAAATATCACATGTTAAGTACAATCGATTTTCCCTTTTCCCACTCGCTTCATTAGCTTATCATTCATTGAAGCTATATTGAGTTTGAGAGAAGTGGATCATACTATATATGTCTCCATGGTAATAAAGGATTTGGGACCGAGAGAATATAAACCCAACGATTAGGAATCGTGTTGAGATGAAAATGAACCCGATCAAGAAACAATTCCTATCAAAGGCATTGCTCTTCCATATGAAGATTTTCTTCAAGGTGGTGAAGAAGCACTTAACAAATACAAGCTTGAAGAAGTACTGTGAAGCATGATATTGTTATTAGATAATAAGAAACAAGCTAATTTTTGGTTGAAGAAATTCCAACCATCCTTCTTAGTGATCAGAAGCACCTCAAGATTGAAGAAGATGAGAATCTTCAGAGTTGTGCGGAAGACGGAAAGCATGAATTAGGGTTTCAATATTTTTCTGTATTTGCAATAATGAAAGGTAAGTTCAGAAATAGACCCGGTACAAGTATAAATACAAACCCACGTGTCCAACGGCTATTTGGGACGCGTACACTAAAAGCTACAGAAAGCAAAGCCGCACTTGACTTTACAAGATATTTACAAGGCTAAAAAACTAATAAAACGTAATACACAAAAGTCCAAATCTCAACACCCGCCCTCAAGTTGGAGCTTTGTTGAAAATGAAACCCAACTTGAATAAGAACCTACGAAACAAAGGTCCACCAAGAGATTTGGTAAATACATCTGCTAACTGATCTTTAGTATTAATATAATGGAGAGCAATGAATCCTTGCTTGAACTGGTTTCTGACGACATGACAATCTATTTCGAGATGTTTTGTTCGTTTATGAAACACCGGATTCTCCGTGATATGGATTGCAGCATGATTATCACACCAAAGCGGCACAGACAATGAAATTGGAATCTGCAAGTCTTCAAGTATGTAACTCAACCACTGTAATTCAGCAACTATGGATCCCAAGCTTCTGTATTCAGCTTCACATAACGATCTACTGACGGTTGATTGCTTTTTAGACTTCCAGGAGACCAACGAACCACCTAACAAGATACAAAACCCAGTTAGTGATTTACGAGTATGTGAACAACTAGCCCAATCAGCATCACTATAAGCAGTGAGCTGAAAGGCATTATTTGTTGGAAAAAATAATCCAGCATTCTGTGTGCCTACCAAGTATCTGAGCATATGCATAGCAGCCTCCCAATGACCCTGCATTGGGTTAGAAACATACTGACTTAATTGTTGCACTGAAAAACTCAGATCAGGACGTGTAAGATTTAGATATAATAACCGTCCAACTAAACGCCTGTATTAACTGGATCAGAATAAGGAATTTCTACAACCTGTGATAATTTGAGAGAACTAGTGAAAGGAGTAGAAACAGACTTGGAATTACTCATCCCTGCATCATGAAGTAGATCAGTAATATATTTCTTTTGAGTAATAAACATGCCATTAGAACATCTGAAAATTTCTATACCCAAAAAATATTTAGCAGAGCCCAAGTCATTAATTGTAAATTCATTATGCAGAAACTGCTTAACTCCCAGAATAGCATTATCATCTGATCCACTAATCAATACATCATCAACATAAACTAGTAACATAAGGAACAGATCTCCCTTAGAAAGAGTAAATAAACAAGGATCATGTACAGATTGCACAAATCCAAAAGTAACCAATTTATTGGTAAACTCCAAATTCCATTGTCTGGATGCCTGTTTCAAGCCATATAATGACTTCTTTCATTTACACACTTGGCCTGACCCTGCCTTTGTGTAGCCCTCAGGGGGTAACAAATATACATCTTCATCAAGATGACCATGTAAAAAAGCATTATTAATGTCAAGTTGATACACAACCCAACATTTCATAGTAGCTATAGCAAGAAAAACTCTGACAGTTACAAGATTAGCAACTGGGGAGAAACTATCATAGTAGTCAATGCCAAAAGCTTGGTTAAACCCTTTGGCTATAAGCCTTGCCTTATAGTACCATCAGAGTTAAATTTAGTTTTAAACACCCACTTATAACCAATAGCCTTCTTACTAGGTGGCAAATCAGTTACAATCCAAGTTTAATTAACATCAAGTGCCTCTAACTCTTTATTCATTGTTGCTACCCATTCTGGATATTTAACAGCTTGCTTATATGAAACAGGCTCAGGAATGGGAGCAATTTTATGCATAAAAGCAGTGTAAGCAGGAGCAAAAGGCAAGTTATCTGCTAAGCAGAAACAACTATCATTAGTGTTAAATACAAATTTTGCACTACAAACATAGTCCTTCATCCAATAAGGAGGCTTTCTAATTCTGGAGGGTTCCTTACTAAAGTCATTATTAGAACCGTTCCTAAAATCATCAATATCAATACTAGAGGGTTCAGCAGTAATAGTGTGAGAATCATCACTGTTTTCAACATCATTATTACTAATTGTGTTAAATCCAGGTACTACAGAATCCTCATCAACATCAGTGATATGAATTTTTGGAACAGTAATGGACTCAGAATCAGAATTGTCAAAAGGAAAGACATTTTCAAAACATTTAACATCTCTGGAAAAAAAATACAATTTTGTTATCCAAATCATAAAGGTTGTAACCCTTCTTACTATCAGCATTTCCCAACATCACACATCTTAAGGCCGTAGGGGAAAATTTATGTTTATTAGGCCTGTTACCCACTGCATAAGTCAAACAACCAAAAGTTCTCAAGTAATCTAAAGAGGATTGTTTATTCATTAACCTATAATAAGGTGTTTCCCAAGAAAGAATCCTAGTAGGTAATCTGTTAATAATATAAGTAGCCTGCAAGATGGCATCACCCCAAAACTGAAGTGGCAATTTAGATTGAAACATGATAGCCAAGCAATTTGCAATAAATGTTTGTGCTTTATCTCCACAACTCCATTCTGTTGTGGAGTATAAGCACAAGTAGTTTGATGTGTAATTCCTTGACTTTGGAAAAGAGTTTTGCAATTAGAGTTTACAAACTCTTTCCCATTGTCACTTCTGACTATTTTAATGCTTTTATCATACTGTATTTTAGTAAAAATCAAAAAATATTTCAAAAAAGAAAAAGTATGATCCTTGTGAGGCATTAAAAAGGTCCAAACACACCTACTGTAATCATCAACTATAGTTAAAAAATATTGGCAATTAGAATGGGTTTTAGTATTGTAGGGACCCCAAAGATCTATGTGTATAAGATCAAAGGGCCCCTTAGTAGAAATGGTACTAGCAGGAAAAGGCAGCCTATGTTGCTTAGCCCTAAGATAAACATCACAAACAATATGATCAGAAGCATTTCTAATAGATAAATGCAAATGTTGCAAGGCAATATCAGAGGCATGTCCTAGCCTATTATGCCAAACACCATAGTTCACAGTTTTAGCAGACAAGCATTGAATAGTTTTGTTACAAGTGTCAATAGAATTACGCACATCTCCCTTCAGGGAATTACAAGGGTAAACAGGATCATTAGAATCAAGGATGTAAAGGCAATTAAGAATTTGTCCAGAAGCAATGACTTCTTTAGTTTTCTGGACCTGCAAAACCCAGTTTTTGTTGGAAAATATGAATTCACTAGCAGTAGAATCAGTTACCTTTGCCACTGAAATCA
>JBBMKE010422334.1:0-10846 GCA_037834125.1 Lippia alba | reverse complement strand
TTAGCAGATCATTCATACCAAGGAAGTGAGATCAGTCAGCAAAAACGAAAAACATAAAAATTGAATCTTTTTTCCTTTCCCAACGAGCAAAAATCAAGAATGATGCTTCATCAAAATCATATTCCCAAATGAGCAAATACAGAAAGAATTCAAAGCTTGCAAAGCCATAGCTGGCCGATAACTCAAAACATTCCTTAGTTAAAAAGCCTAAACACACACACATATACACACATAGACAAAATAATAATCACAAACCAAAACAAATGGGAAACAAAATATTGGAAAGAAACATTGTTGGGATTTGGGAAATGGGTTTTATCTACAATTTTAACCTGGGGAAGATGAAGAATGTCGATGGAGCTGAGCAGAATTATGGTTGTAACAAGAAGAAAGTATTGGAAGTTGGGGCCGTATTACCTGTGTTCAGATTGAGGAATACGCGTTACCGATGGACCCGCGCACATCTCCTGCAATTCACGCCACAGTCGTCAAGACCCCTGAAGCAAAGTTCGTCAACAAGAACTTGAATTGCGCAAAAAAACACGACCCAGATGCATTCCTATCCTCTGGCCCTCCCTCGCCTTGTTGATGCAGGAACTTACTCAGATGTCCCAAACCATAGCACAGTATAACATTCAAGAGTACTTAAGAGATGAGAATGAGGGTAATTTGTTGGAAAGGGGAAAAATCTACAGTAGCGTCCAACATCAGTGCGACTTAATAACGCCTAAAATGAGAGATGAGGAAGAAGAGTTAATACGTGAACAGTTTCGGGCTTCTGCGGGCCTCATACTAAGTTGGCTTGGCCCATATCACTTAATATTGCATACCAAACTGGAAATTAAGGCTTCTTCCTTGTATCTATATGGGCTAATAACCATACCAAACACCTTCTTACTCTCTCTATCAGGGTAGTAGTCAAATGTAATTTTTCCTATATATATTTTAGTTGCCGGATTCATCTTTTATCAAATTTAAACACCATGGTTTTTTTTTTGAAGACCAACCGCCCCGAGGGCTACATTATTCACAAGGAAAATCAGAAGACCTAACACAAGTCGAAGCTACATTCCTAGCAAGTTTGTGGGCTACTTCGTTAGCACCACGACAAATATGCAAGAAGCAAAACTCCTTAAAAGAACTAAGGCAAATGGCTTTGATATCAACCACAATGTTGCTACGACCAAAAGATCCAACTTCGAACTTGTAAGCTTATTCACCAAATTCGAACAATCCCCCTCAAGAACCACCTTCTTTCAACCAAAATCTCGACCCAATTTTGAAGCTGAGAGAGCAGCCATAGCTTCAGCAACCAACGGGTCCAAAAGATGATATTTCATGTCTGTTTTCCATCCAACACAACCCCCATCGCTACCAGGTGCAGCTACTCCGATACCAATAACTTTCTCCTCACAAAAAATGACACCATCGTAATTAATCTTGATCCACTCGTTAGCCGGCTTCCTCCAAATGTCCGTCACTGTTGGACTACGCATTATGGTAGCTTCTTTCTCAAGCGACAAAAGTGGACCCGAGAAGTTTACTGCAGCAGTAACAATATCTTGTGGTTCTTTGGTTTCCCCCTCATGTTTCATGCTATTATGGTAGTTCCAAAAACACCAAAAGAGCAACACCAACTTCTTCCCATCCGCTTCTCCTAACACCTCCAGCGCCCGACACAGTCCACCGCCAAAGTCCACCCCCATCTACACTATCAGCTGCCAGCTCAAATTGGAAAGACCCCAAACTTGTTTAGCAAAGGGGCATAAGATCAGAATATGAGCCAGGTCCTCGCGCCCCCCTCCACAAATGATGCAGGTCTCATCCACCATGCATCTTCTTCGGTTTAACTCCGCTGCTGTAGAAAGAATTCCCCGAGCACATCGCCACAAGAAGAAACTCACCTGAGGGACAACTCCAACACTCCATATCCGTTTCCACACTCTCTCATCGGAATTAATCACCGCTGGTGCAACATTCCTTTCCAAAATGGAAATCACCAATTTATAAGCACTTCGAACTGAGAAGATACCGTTCGCATTGTAGTGCCACACTAGTGCATCTGGACTTCTCAAGTGACCTAGCAGAATACGGAGAATATGTTCAGCATCCTCCGGTAAGAACACGTTCCGCACAAGCACCTCATCCCACTCCAGGAGGTTCGACTTCATCAGATCACACACCCACTCCGGATGAATACTAGCATTCCCATTGAAATTTGGCCGAAAATCCCGAGCTTCCGGCACCCAACTGTCCCACCAAAATTGGATATCTTTATCGTCACCGACACGCCATTGTCTTCCTTTCGCAATCAAGTACCGAGCCTCATAGAGACTCCTCTATGTATACGAGGAGTTGCATCCCAAAGGTGTGTTCCAAGGTTTCGAGTGGAGAAAATACCTCACCTTCATGATCCGAGATAAGAGACTCTCTCTATCCTTAGCCATGCACCACAGTTGTTTGGAGAGCCTGGCTAGATTAAATAACTTCATCTCGCGGAAACCCAAACCACCAGAAAAAAACTTACTCTTGCAGAGGCTTCTCCAACTAATCCAACGAAGCCATTTTTTGGAACAGTCATTCCACCAGAAATTGGACAATGCTGAATCAATTTCTTTAAGCAGCAAATCCGGCAACAGAAAATAGTTAAGAGTGAAAGAATGGATCGCTTGCAAAACAAACTTAATTAGGACTGCCTTTCTTGCCTTGGAAAGAAACTTTTTCGAGAACCCCGACGCTTTCTTCTTAATCTTATCCATAATATTAGAAAACACTGCTTTCTTAGACCGCCCAATCGATGAGGGAAGACCTAAGTAACTATCCAGTTGATCAACCTTCCGAACACCCAAGGTAGCCGCCAGTTGATCCCCCACGTCACCTCCAACATTTGGGCTGAACATTAAAGACAATATTTCGTGCCATTAACTTTCTAGCCTGATACTCGACCATATTCCTCAAGCATCTTCTTGATGCAAGCTATCGCCTCTCCCGAAGCCCTTCCACACACCATAGTATCATCAGCGAACAAAAGATGTGACACAATCGGGGCTCTTAGACAAATAGAAACTCCTTTAGATTCCCCAAAGCTTCATGTTCCAGAATAAGAAGGGAGAACACCTTCGCACACAACAAAATAGATAGGGGGAGAGGGGGTCTCCTTGACGGATACCCCTCCCAGGGACCAGGGAACCAATCTCCATACCGTCAAGCAAAAAAGAAAAAGAAACGGTAGAAATGCATTTCATGATACAATCAATAGAAGAACAAGGAAACCCAAACCTGGTCGACTCATTCGAGGAATCGACATTCTACCCGATCGTAAGCCTTACTCATATCGAGCCTCAGGTTGAAGTAACCATCCTTTCCTGAACTCTTATTCTTAATAAAGTGATTAATTTCAAAGGCAATTAGGATATTATCACTAATAAGACGGTTAGAAATAAAAGCTGACTGACTCTGGAAAATGATTCTATGAAGAAGCAGCTTGACTCTATTGGCTAGGACTTTGGAGGCGATTTTATACACTACATTACAGAGACTAATAGGAAAAAATTGAGTGATCAATTCAGGGAATTTGCATTTGGGGATGAGAACAATATGGGTAAAATTCAATCTATCATCAAAATAACCCTTATCAATGAACTCCTGAACACACTACTAGAAAATGCTCTATAGCAACGGATTTAGCAACGAATTTTGGCCTAATTAGCAACGAAATTTTGTTGTTGCTATAACCCTCATGGCTAATCTATAGCAACGGATTTAGCAATGAATTATTAGCAACGGATATTAGTAACAGAATTAGCAACAAATTTATAACAATGAATTTAGCAACAAATTTTTTAGTAACATATTTAGCAATGAATTTTTCGTTGCAAACCAACTGATAATTAATTGCTTTTTTGCAACGAAAATTTCGTTGCAAAATCCGTTGCAAAAGGTAAAAGTACAAATTAATAATTAAAAAATTTTTTGTGGGGCCAAGCACTCCCCCCACACGTGCCCGTTAGTCTCGGAAGCCATCGAACCACCCACAAGAGTCAGACAAGCCACGACCAAGCCCCCCTGAGCCCGAATTAAATCTTTAGAAATACCGCGCAAACGCGGGATCAAACTTGGGACCTCCAAGATAGGAGGTTGATGCCCACACCAACTTGGATAACTCTCTTATTGTTAATATTATGTCCTTTTATATATATAACACAAATATTCATGCACTAACTTTAATTGCTTAATTAAGTATTTGTTAATTATTAGAGTATAAATATTATTTGTATTAAGTATAATAGATAATTTAATTAAACACTATGTATTATTCTATTTAATTAAAAATATATTTAACACCATATTATATAGTATTAAATAAATAAGATGATATAGCGTATATTATACAAAATATTAATTATATAGAAACTCCAAGCATGTATATTTATATAAAATACTAATATATACCAAATTAAATATAAGTTTTTATGAAATTAAGTATTTGTTATTTTTTAAAATATAAATTGTTGCGTCCCACTAGAACACAATATAGAAAATAAACAAATATGAGAGAAAATAAAGAATTAATCCCCCTTTCCTCAATGTATTACCCAAGTAAACAAGAGTTTAAGGGAAATTAATTTAGAGATCGGATTATATTGTGGAATCGTCATATCTCACAGGGTCCGTATTTATAGAGTTTGAGATTGGAATTGTCCTAGTTCAACTCAATTTTCTATTGAATCTCAAACTTTTCATGTAAATCGTTTATTCATCCTTATCTGATAATTAGTTAAATTCTATCTTATCAGAATTCTTAACAAATAAGATTATACAGATTTAATAAATATATATCTTAATAAAATCTCTAGTCATATATAATTTGGGCCTAAAAGTCATGGCTCCAACATAAATAATATTTTTATTAAATATAATCAATAATTTAATTAAATACTATATATTATTCTATTTAATTAAAAATATATTTAACATCATAGTATACAATATTAGTTAAATAAGATGATATAGCGTATATTATACAAAATATTAATTCTATATAAAACCCAAGCATGTATATTTATATAAAACAATAATATATATCAACTTAAATATAAGTTTTTATGACATAACTAAATAATTAAATTTAGTTAGTAATTGAATAAAGAATTAATTTTATGCTGATATGAATTATTCACTTATAAATTTGTAGAACAATATGTGCATTTTGAGGAATTATTTTATTATTTAGCAATCTTAGTTGAATAACTTAATATGAAAAATTATTTCTTAATATTAAACATTTATATTTTAATTTGTAGAATTATATCAATATATTGAGGAATTATTGTGTCACACAACCGTTAAATGTTAAATGAAGAAATTTCGTTTTTATATAATGTATTTATATTTAAATTTGTAGAGCATGAAATAATAATGATGAAAGTTTAAATAAATATATTATATGCATATTAAACCATATAAATAAATGTTTTAGTACATTTTTCTATAAAAATAAAATTATAATCTAAATAGTAACGGATTTTTCGTTGCTAAATTATAAATATTTTATTAAATTTCTAATTAACTATTTATAGCAACGGATTTTTTGTTACTAAATTATAATTATTTTATCAATTTTCGATTACCAATTTATATCAACGAATTTTTTGTTGCTAAATTATAATATTTTATTAATTTTTAATTAATTATTTATAGCTACGTATTTTTCGTTGCTAATATTTTTTATTATTTATTTGTTTTTATTACTTTTTTATTTCAAATAGCAACGGAAAATCTGTTGCTAAATTATAAATATTTTATTAATTTTTTAAATTGTATGCTTATAGCAACGGATTTTCCGTTGCTAATTTTTTTAATATTTTTTTAATTCCAATTAGCAACGAAAAACCTGTTGTTAAATTATAAATATTTTATTAATTTTTTTAAATTATATATTTATGACAACGGATTTTTTGTTGCTAATATATTTTATTATGTATTATTTTTAATTAGTTTTTTTTATTTCAATAGCAACGGATTTTTCGTTGATAAAATATAAATATTTTATTATATTTTTTAATCGATTATTTATAGCAACGAAAATATCCGTCGCTAAGTAGTTTTATTAAATATTTATTTTTAATTTTAATAGCAACGAAAATTTCATTGCTATATATATTTATTTATTTATTTATTCTATTATTTAAATTTAGCAACAAAAAATTTGTCGTTATTTTTTTCCATATATAGCCACGAATTTAGCAACAAAAATTCCGTTGCTACAACATTTTGACGCAAATTTGTTATCCGTTGTTATTTTCGTTGCTATAATTTCCGTCGCTAAATTTTCGTTGCTATTGGACAGTTTTCTAGTAGTGGGAGTCCAACCCGAAATACTCGACCATAAGATTTGCTACGGCCTGGGCCTATATTGTCATGCGTGGCTCGAAGCTGATGTCAAACTGGCTCAATTAAATTGATCATTTTATTAATCTCCCAGAGACATCAGGCTTGGCCAGGACTTGTTTGAGGGTTGATCCGTAAGCATTCTGATGGAATGTGCTTGAAAATAAGGCCTCAACCGCCGAGAAGCAATAATGAGAGCGAGGGCAAAATTTTCGATTTCTGCGTATCTTTTCTCCGCTCCATGCAAGGTTTTACTTAGGTAGTACACAGGAAGGTGTTTACGCTCGAGCACAGTTACAAGCACAGCACTCGTTGCTTTTGAGGATACAGAGAGGTAGATGAACAAACGCCCTCCTTCCGTTGGTTTGGTCAGGAGAGGAGCGCAAGAGAGATACTGCTTCATGCTCTGCAGGGCTTGCTCGCATCCTGAGGTCCACTCAAAGTTTCGAGCGTTACGTAAAATTTTAAAGAAATGCAGGTTTCGGTCGGCAGACCGAGAGATCTTCGAGCGTACTGTGGAATTTTCAGAGCCAGCGAGCGATTCCAAAGACTCTTCAGAGATAAAGCTTTGATAGTTGTGGACCAACAGCGAGCGTCTCAATAACGGACAACCTGTACTGGGCCTTAAATGTTGTCGTGTCCGAGGTTACTTTAACGCAAACGCATTTAATGCGACGTGGGGATGTGGGCGCGTGGATCTCGGAAAGCGTGTGGCGGTTACCAAAAGCAAAGCGGTTCCCAAAGCGGGAATGATTGCTTTTTTTAATTTCTGATATTCTCTTGCCATATAAATAGGATTTCTCCCACACTTGGCCATTTTCACGCACTCAGAACTCTAAGAGCATACAAACTCCTTTGCAGATCTTGTGATTTTCTGCAACTTAGACAGAGCTTTCTTCCATTTTCCAATCCAAGGTAAACACCGCTTGTACAATCTTCTTGGCTAACAGTAGAGATAGATAGTGAACCATTGATTGTAGTGTGGGATTGTAGGCTTCTGGTATTTCTGGACTTTAGATTTCTCTTCCAGAGATATATTCTGATAACTGTTTCAAGAACTCCATGGCCGGAGCAAGTCCTCTAAACAATGCGGTTGTGGATGAGATGACTGATGAGATTGAGGAGATGTCCCCACATATTACTCCTCTCAGTAGGAGTAGGAGTGTTCCGGCAGTGGTTCCGGAGAGGAGGACGTCTCCGTTACAAAGAAGTCAGAGTGTTCCGATGGCGATCCCGGCAAGAAGAGTAGAGTATGACAGCGAGGGAATTCCGGTAACGTTGCCGGTGGCCAGCACCAGTGGCGTTGGTGCAGACGAAGAGTTAAATGCTGCCGTTAGGGGCATGAGTGAAGAGAACCCCCAGAATGTTGATGAATTATTCCAACAAATGGATAATGCTATACTGATGACGAGGCAAGGGGAAAAGGTGCTTCCGGTGACGAACTCGACGGTCAGGCCCCAAGATCATAGGGTGACCGTCGCGATGACTTTTGACGAAGTGGGAACCTCTGGGCAAGTAGAGGAGGAACCACTGAGGAGGAAGAAGAAAGGAAAAGAGCCCGTTACCAAGGGGCGAGGGTCAAATCCTCATAAAACTGACAAACCCCCGAGCGAAACCAAGTCTACCATGACTCAAGAGGAGATTTACCGGCTGTTAGAAGATACATATTGGCCCCAGGACTTGTGGGTTCTTACGGCCGGAGATGAAGATCGAGCGGATAACCCTCCCGAGGGTTTCATGACAGTATACAGGGATGCAATGTCCCTTGGTGGGTTGAGATTCCCTATCCCTCAGGAGGTGAGGGATATTGTAAACTATTTGGAGCTATGCCCCTCGCAGATTCTTCCCAACGGGATAGGCTTGATTAACTGCTTCGTGGCTCTCATGAAGGCATCGGGACAGGAACCCTCGCCATCCAACTTCACTAAACTTTTCCAGGTGGCCAAGTCTTCTCGTTCATCTCCTCAGGCGGGGTTCTACTATGTCTCATCTAAGAGATTCAAAAAGATCATAAACTCTGCGAAGGACTCCTTGGGCGAGACATGGAAGAGCAAGTTCTTTTTTGTCAATGGGCCGGAGGAGATGTTTGGAGTTTCTAAGAGGTGGGTGGCTCATGGTGAGGGTCCTCTGGTGAGGCATAGATCTCCGGCCCCGGCGCTCGAGGGATGGGCCAGGAGCTTGGCATCCGCTATGAAGAGCCTGGATAATAACTTTGTGGAGACGGGGGATATCTTGCAGAAAGAAGAGGCCCTATTCCATTTTGGGCTCTCGATGCACCCAAAGTTGGTGGAGAACCCTCCCACAGAAGTCATGGAGGCCGATGATTAGACTTCTAGGACTAACCCTTCGCTAACTCGCTAACCCTCGTGCTTTGTTGTACACAGAATATTTTCTTTATCTTACTTGCATCTTGCCTTACTTATCTGAGCATCCATTTAACCCTCGTTTTCCCTTATTCCAATGCAGCGACCGAAGTTCTAATGGCAGGCAGGGCAGCTTCCCAAGTCATTCCTCTGATGAAGGCTCACTCCACGAGTGCCAGTAGCGAGGGGAACCTGATGATCCCCACCCAAACTGCAGCCCCGACGATTGAAACCCAGAACGATCAAGGGGTTCCGCAGGCCTCAATCGCCGTCGAGAGTCAGACTCCTACAGCTGACTTAGCGGGGAAGAATAAACAAAAACTGGTGAAGGCGGGGGCAACGGTCGAGAAGAGGCCCCGGGGCCCTGCATCAGGCGTGGTGATTAACGAGGGTGGCGGACGCTCGCATCCCTTCATGAAATACCGTCGGATGGTTGATCCGAAAAGGGTGACAGGGAAGGGCAAGAAGGTGGTCGTAGGTCCTATCGAGTTCGACGATGGATACACTTCCTCCTCCGAGGAGGAAAAATTCTAGCAGCTCAAGCGTCAAGGCGACACTCGTTATGAGAGGGCCGGGCAGGATGGGCCCGTGATGATGAAGAGCAGTTTGACCTCCCAGCTAATCAGTGGAGGGGTACTGGACCAGGTCCAGTTCACAGGCGATCATGTGGCGTTGAATGAGCAGCCCTTGGAGAAGGTTTTGGCCGAGGCGAGCCATGCCCTTATAGCGGTACAGGCCCTTCTTTCCTTAAACTCTCCTGTATGTGTACACTCAAAACCTTAAGGGATTTTCTACTAACTTAAAGATCCTTCTTATACAGAGGGTTCTTCCGAGGATGAAGAATCTGGAAATGCTGGCCCAAGCATATGCCAAACGCAAGACGCATTATAAGAGGCTCGTGAGGGTCAATGATCCAGACTCTCTCAAGAAGTAGATTCTAGATCTGAGTGCCGAGGTTGGATCCCTGCAGGTCGCGGTCAAAGACAAGGACACTCGCATTCTAGCCCTCGAGGGAAAGATGCTAGAACTAGGAAACAAGCACAAGAAGGGTTTCGAGGAGTGGAAGAAGCGGGAGCAGTACAAGAAGGAGGCGGCCGAGCGTGAAGCAAGGCTCGAGGAGCTTGCTAAGAAGGTTAAAGAAGTAGAGAACCGGTCGCTGGCTATAGAGCTGAAGGCCGGAAAGGAGGTCGTACAGAGGTTCGTGCGTACCAAGGCCTTCGACTTCCTGGCCAATCTCCACTGCATCGTCTCAACCCAGGCCTTCTTCTGGAAAGGAATAGGGCAGCTCATCAGGCTCGGTTTGGCTCCCGCTAACGCTCATGAGCATCCCCAATTGGATAAGGCGAAGGATGAGAATCTGGAAGAGATTCCAGGGGTTGGAGGCAAAGTCTCGGAAGAAGATATGGAGGAGCCAGAGTATGCAGATCTTGTGCATACTATGCAAGCCGAATTTTGGGCTGCCCACATGCCTCCTGGAGGGAAAGTGACGCTCGAAGACGGCGGTGAGCCTTTAAACCCAACTTCACTGGCCATTGCTCCTCTTGAGCCAGAAGAACCTTCCTGCGAAGCCCACGCCGCTCCTCCTAATTCTCCCAACGTTCAGGATGGAGATGCTTCCAACGCTCCTGGTGCTGATGCCTCGCATGCCCCAGTTCCTTGATTTTTTGCTTTTCGCAACTTGCTTTACTCCTGTACTTGAAATAATTTCCCTTTTTGCAGTTATTTTATCACTCCCCAATGATTCTGTCAAGGCTTTTGCCTAATATGAATGAAAATTCCCCTTTCTTTTTTCCGGAATAATTGACTTTGTTCTTTTGTACGCTTGCGATGGATTGTTGATTTATTGTGCTGCTTGAACATGTGCTTTTTGATAACTTGATCATAATCCCACGGGTAGTTCGTGAGAGCACGAGGGAGCTTTCGTATGAGGTTCTCCCCGGCCAAATGAAGATAAGAAGTCCAAAACACCCAAAATAAATGCTAGGCTTAAGAAGCCTTAGATTCACAAGAATAACCCTTGAGTGACTTGAACTTAGGAAATATTTAAGAATTTCGCTAAGTGTCATGCAGAAGGATGATCTTCCAAAGGATGT
>JBBMKE010422314.1:0-10847 GCA_037834125.1 Lippia alba | reverse complement strand
TCTAAGTGAAGAGATATTTGAGGCTCTCATGATCGGTAAACACCTCAAAAATAGCACCATAAATGTAGTGACGCCACTTAGTCAATGCAAACACAACCGTTGCAAGCTCGAGATCACGAGTGGGTAGTTCCTCTCGTGTTCTTTCAAGTTCCTTGATGCATAAGCCACTACCTGACCATCTTCATCAACACACAACTGAGGCCTTCCTTTAAAGCATCATGTAAACCACGAAGCCTTTGGTTCCCTCGGGTAGGGTAAGAAGTGATGCCGAAGTTAACCTTTCTTTCAAGGTTTGAAACCTTTCCTCGCACCTATCATCCCACTCAAACCGTACCTCTTTCTTTATCAACTGAGTCAACGAGGCTACAATCTTAGAGAAATCGTTTATAAATCTCCAGTAATATCCGCTAACCCCAAAAAACTTCTCACCTCTGAGGCATTTCTCAGTTTCTCCAACTGTGATATTGTTTCCAACTTGTAAGAATCAACTTCAATTTCATTGCCTGAAATTATGTGGTCTAGGAATATTATTCTGTCGATCCAAAACTCACTTGCTAAACTTGGCGTAAGATTTATGCTCTCTAAGTGTCTCCAAAATGATCTAAAGATGTTCTGCATGCTCTTCAGTGAACCTCGAATATACCAAATATCATCAATAAATATGACCACAAACTTGTTAAGAAACGACCTGAAAACTCAGTGCATCATGTCCATAAAAGTTCAATTAAATTCAAGAATTTCATATAAGTTCAATTAAGTACATAACTGAAATAAATCATTTAATTAACAAATAAACACGTAATAATTAAACTTAAATAGCATAATCACGTAGGGCGCATAAACATATAATTAAAGTCCGAAACTAAATTATACATATAAGAAGGAAAAAAGTCCTATCTCTCAACGCGTACCGTGATGATATAAAAATACGGGGTGTTAGCATAAAATTCCAAGGGGCTACCAATCGATAAGACGATCAAAACTACACAAAATTTAGAAATTGTGGACCAAAATATATTCAATTTCACAAGCTTATCTTCTTCACAATCGTCATACAAAATAGTCAATACAGAGGTAGCTTTATATATAGGAGAAGTATCTTGTTCTGTAAATATTTGTAACTTTTATTCCGAGTTATTTATGTCATACCCCATGTGTTAGGTGAAATGGACAAAAAAAACCTTGTATTACAAATATTAACAAAAAAAACCCCGTGTTTTCAAAATATTTACATGGAGACCCTATGTTACAAAAATTAATACAAAAAATCCTGTGTTTTCAAAAATTAACACAAAAAATCCTATATTTTCAAAATATTTGCATGGCGAACCCTAACATAGGGTTTTCCATGCAAATATTTTGATAACACATTGGGTTTTTTGTGTTAATTTTTGTAACACAGGATTTTTTTTTCCATTTTTGAAAACACAGGATTTTCTATGTTAATATTTGTAACACAGAGTTTTTTTTGTTCATTTCACCTAACACAGGGGTATGGCGTAAATAACTCCATTTATTCCCCATACAGATATCCAGCATTGATCTGCATGTTCTTTTTCTCCATTAGCAAACCTAAAAACAACAACTCAGGTTATACTATGTTCAGGAATTACAAAGCAGGCAGTCATTGATTTCTCAAGTCATGCATAACCCAAATGACGAAATTACTGAAATTACATCGAACACCCGAACATGCAACGAATAATGTCAAGAGAGGATTCTTTAAGTTCATACAATCTAAATAAATTGCACGCTAAATTGTTAATCTCATTTTCTCTCACCCTGTGCTAGGGATGTAAACAGACCCGGCTCGGCTCGTTCGAACCCAAATCGAATTCAAGCCCTTTTGTTTGAGGCTCGCGAGCCACTATATTTAAATTAAAAAAATATTATATATATATATATACTTAATTAATATATAATATTATATATATATTTATTTTTATACAAAATTAATTAAAAAGTAATAGATTTATTACATATTTGTATGTATATATTAGATTAATATATATTATTATATATAAAAATATATTTAATAATTGAAAAAATTATTTTTTATTAAAAATAATATATTTTTTAAAAAGCTCGAACCGAGCCGAGCGGCTCGCGAGCCTGGCCGAGCCGGATCTCGAGCCGGAAAAAAGGCCAAGGCTCGGCTCGGATCATTTACATGCCTCATCACTTCACCAAAACACACCCGCCATGCCACCACCACAACCGCCGCCGCCGCCGCAAAAACCACCCCCTACCAAATGGATCCCTACGCCGGAGAACAATCAGAGCAAGAAAAAATCCAGGACCCTCTTCGAAAATGCCATGAAAGGCAAATGGGACGAGGTAGTCAAAATATACAACAATGACGGCAAGGCGGCCCACACCGCCAAAATCACCCGCACTGGCGACACCGCCCTCCACATCGCCATCTCCGACGGCAAGGTCTCCATCGTCGAGTAACTCGTTGCCGCGGCGATCACCGACGGCGAGCTCAAAATCAAGAACGAGCTCGGGAACACCCCCCTCCACATCGCCGCCTCCCTCGGCAACGTCATTGTCTGCGACCGCATAGCCTATCTCAACCCCGAGCTCGCCGGAGTACGAAACGATGACGGAGAAACCCCGTTCTTCCTCGCCGTCCACCACGGCCGGACAGACGCGTTTCTCTGCCTGCACCACCACTGCCGGGAAAATGGGTCCATATATGGCGGGAGAAATGACGGAGAGACCATTCTCCACACCGCCATCTCCTGCGAGTATTTCAGTGAGACTCACATTCATGAAAACATTCTTAGAAATAGCTGCAAAATTCACTTAAATTTCAACAGATCTATCATTCCAGATCATTCATCTGGACTGTATCCTAACCTAGTAAACTCAGTGAACGAACAGGGTTTCTCTCCGCTCCATCTCATCGCAAGCAAACCCTCTGCATTCAGAAGCGGAAGCCATATCAGAGGCTTCCACACGATCATTTATCATTGTCGGTCTTTTCTGCAATTTTCTTAATTCCCATTTTAATACTAATTAAATTCTCAGATAATTCAGAATTGAATTCTATATTTTGCATGACTTTTAAGGTATATTTGTGGACGAACTCGTTGAAAAAATCAGTTACGATACTCGATCGCTGGAGCTTGAGGATGAGACCAAGAAGAAATATCCTGAGAACTATGAAACCTGCGTGGGTCTTCTTATTTGGATCAAAAATCAAATCTTGGGGCTAAATAAGTTTCTAATTCGTCCTATTATATATCTATAGCATCAATGATTTTATAATTCAAAAAGTTCTTTCTTTTAATTATTAATCTTATGTTTTGTCCAATGGGATTTTGTCTTGAAGACAAACTGTGAGGTATTACTGGATTCGATGGATTCAGATTCTGATCATAAACAAGGTGAACATCTGATATTTCTATTTAATTTTGATAAAAGCTCATTTACCTTAAAACTTTCCTAATACAGAGAAATGATGAGTTGAGTGTGGATTATGCAATATATATTTTTCAGCTGGCTCTAGTAAAAAGGGGGGCAATGAAAAAGATGATCCCGAGAGACAACAACCAGATCCTAAACAAGGTGCTTAATTTCATAATTAATCAAGAATTGATATAATTTACATATTCCAAGTATTGGATTAATTAGCACTAATTATATAATAGGAAAATTACATCCAACTACCATGTATTTAGGCCTACATGTCAGTTCATATTTTTTGAATATTACAATATAGTCCCTATATTTCTTGTTTTAATGAAATCCACGAATGAAATTTGTAAAAGTACGCTTATATTCCGGATGCTTTTATGAGTGTTACATTTAATATATAACCAAAAATGCAAAACCATCCCTAAAAGCTCACAAAAATTAGGCCTAATTACAAATATTAACAAAAGTTAGGAACTAAAATGTAATTTTTAAACAATCATAGACTACGTTGTAATTAAGCCTAAATACAAGGTAGTTGGATGTAATTTTCTCTTATATAATTAAAATTGTGCTAATCTTTTTTCAGAGAAAGAATCAAACAAATCCCAAGCTCAAGGTCACCAATTCTTTCCCGAAAATTATCTCACATGCTTTGATGGTGTCAAGCTACTATCCAAAGCAATGTTGGTAATCTTAGGCCTAGGTAATTAATTACTCATTCTTAGTCAACAATTAACAAAATAAACCCCACAATTAAATCCTAATACACACTCTCTCTAATACAACTAAGGATCCATGCATATAGTGAAACTCCGAGAGAAAAAGGAGAAACATATATGGTCGCTTCAGATCATGGAATTACTGATCGATAAGGCTTCAATTTACAAATACGAAAACAACGGGGGAGACCCCAACCTTTTACTGCTCCAAAATGGAGAAACAAAGCCGTACGCCCTCATGGACGGCGGCGCTGTCGATTTAGTCGAGGGCAACCTCATGCCAGGGCCCGACAATAACAGCCCGCCTGCAGTACCAGCGCCATCATCACCAGCCAATAACGGTACTAATAATTCTTGAACCCAGGAATGGAGTAAGGGGCATGTGGTGGTCTTCACATTCCCTAAATTTAGATTATCTTTTATTTTTATATATATTTTGAGATATTTATAACCTTGTTCCTTTTATTTTTGAAGTTTTAATTTTTGCCCTATGTTAGATCTAGGTTGCATCTTTGAGCAGTTAAAGAAGGCAGTGACAACGGCACCAGTATTGATCTTACCTGATTTCAAGAAACCATTTATTCTTGAAATAGATGCTAGCAAGGAGGGAAATGGAGCAGTGTTAATGCAACAAGGGAAACCTATAATTTACTTAGATAAGGCTCTAGGTGAAAAAATGGGGGAGACGGAGATGGAGAAGAAGGAAACGCCGTTGCTGATCGCGGCAAAAAATGGGGTGACCGAGATGGTGGAAAGGATTCTGCAGAAATTTTCTGTGGCCGTGCATGACATGAACAACGAGAAGAAGAACGCGGTGCTGCTTGCGGTGGAGAATAGGCAGCAACATGTGTGCAATTTCTTGCTCGAACAGAAAATGATGAAGGAGATAATATTTCGGAACAGGGATAATGATGGGAATAGTGCTCTGCATCTGGCGGCGAGGTTGGGTGAACATCGGCCGTGGCTCATACCTGGGGCGGCGCTGCAGATGCAGTGGGAGCTTAAGTGGTATGAGGTATGCAAAAATTGATCATTTTTCGGAATATTACGAACACTTCCCTTCTAACACATTTCATATTTATTTCCTACTCGATTTGTCATATGCACTTTGTGATGGACTCGATGCCACACAACTTCTTCGCACGGTTCAACAGAAAGGGGGAAACGCCGCGCAACATATTCACCAAAACCCACAGCACCCTGGTCAAGGAGGGTGGCCAGTGGCTGACCAATACATCACAGTCCTGCTCCGTCGTGGCGGCGCTCATTGCCACCGTCGCTTTCGCCACCTCCGCCACCGTCCCTGGCGGAGTCAAATCCGAAAGCGGCATTCCCACACTCGCAGATAAGCCAGCCTTCTGCATTTTTGCCATCGCTTCGCTCATCGCGCTCTGCTTCTCCGTCACCTCCGTCATCATGTTCCTCGCCATTCTCACTTCCAGGTATCGCAAAAACACAAACCACGACATAATAAATAATGAGCTTCACCTTACTTATCCCTAAAAGCTAGTTGTTGAGGGGATGATTAAAGCCATTATATACTGAACTCCATATATTTAATTATTCGACGTTGGATACTTAACAGGACATTAAAGCTTAATCCTGTATTTTTGGTGCGAATTTAGGTACCAGCAGAAGGATTTCGGCATGGATCTGCCGCGGAAGCTCTTGCTAGGGCTGACTTCACTCTTTGTATCTATAGCTTCAATGTTGGTGTCGTTCTGCGCGGGACACTTCTTCGTGCTGAAAGATAAGCTACAATACGCCGCCTTCCCGGTGTACGCCGTTACGTGCTTGCCGGTGACGTTCTTCGCTGTCGCGCAGTTTCCGTTGTATTTTGATCTTGCATGGGCTACTATTAAGAAGGTGCCACAGAGGAGCTATAAGTGATTTTATAACTTTATTATTTTTGCTGTTTGGTCCTTGGATTTGCTGTTATTTCAACCCGGTACCCTATTTTATGCCTTTTTTCCTTTTGCCCCCCAAGAATAAAGGAAAGCGTGGAAAGGACCCTATTTTGCTGTCATTGAATAGTGAACACAATGCATTTGTGTTAACTATTTTTAAAGATTGTGTGTATCAAAATTGAACCTATTATGTTTCAAAAAAATTGAACCTATTATAAAATATATAAATAAGAAATTAAAAAAAATTATTATATTAAGGATGGTGTATAAATATTGGTTTAAGATTAAGTGGATATCCTTGTTTGTATATTATAAGAAAAATTAACAACAATGAATTGCAAGTAATAATATTTTTAAGTGTTGATAACAATATCCTAAATGAATATTTGATATGATGGTGAAACCGTACCTCTAATTCCTATCTAGTAAAAATGCAATCCGATGATCTTTTGTCCTTAAATCTTAAATACACAATTAAAATGTCAAAAGGTTTAGTCAGATTTTCTCAACGAAATTTTTCTTACATTCATTTCAGTTGATCAATTTTAGGTAACGAGCAATCAAATATGAAAAGTTCTAGTTAGTTACTTTCTTATGTTTTGAAACTCGATCAAATCAGCCAGTGAGCAACAATATGAACCGTTGAGAACCTATCCAAAATCGGTTAAAAAAGTTGGCCTGAACGGCTTAGCGGACCAGTTGTATAGCGGACCAAAGGAGCTATAAGTAATTTTACAACTTCAAAATTTTTGCCTATTGGTTCTTGGATTTGATGTTATTTCACCTCGATAACCTATTTTATTCCTTTTTTCTTTTTTGTTTTCCTTGCTGCCCCCAAAGAATAATTGAAGGAAAGCTGGGAAAGGACCAAATATTGCTCTAATCGAACACGATACATTTGTGCTTAGTATGTTTAAAGATAGTTTATGATGAATAAATGCTTTTAAAAATAATATTTTACCGTATTGTGTTTTATTATATCGGACACTCGTAACATTATATTGGATTATAACTTAGGCTAAGGCCTTGAACTTCTTAAATTGGGTTTTGGGCCCATATCAAATACACAATCAAAATTATATGAATTGTTAACTTATTTTATACGGCTAATTTATTTATGCATACAAATATTTAATAAATTCCTAAGATGGCCCGATTTTAAATACACAAAGGATAAGCCAACTGTAAAGGGGGGGTGTCATGAACGTGATGTTGAGCAAATAAAATTTAGTGTAATATAAATACAAAGCCTTTATGATATTCCTCAACTTTATCCCTCGTGGATAATTTAATGAAGACAAGAATAATTATACCTTACTTTTGTCTTCAACACTGCATTAAATTATTGGGGTATGAGCAAAAAGTAATTTGGTGAATGAGACCTTTTCCTGAAACAAGCTATTTCAAAGTAGAATTGACATATTCTCCTTCCCCTATCCTAAATAGGTGATTGTTCTTTTTTTTAATGACCTTTTACCAGTTGAATTTCTCGATCAATATGAATTAGTTCAAATTATTAATACTTTTTGTTTTAGATAATAAATTTGGAATCCAATTCTTCTAATCATATATAATTTCTGTTGGTAGATTATTTGTAAATTTCAAACCACATGTATTGATTAATAGTTCCAACAGAGCCCCATAAATCAATTCCAAAGGGTGACCGGGTAGCCACTCTTGCGGTGAAATTTTAATTTTAGTGCACTGTTCACGTGCATAGTGCAAAAATAGTGTAATTTTTCTTGATAGTGTAGTTTTGGTGTAAAACGTTTTTTTGAAAAACGTCACTTGAAGACGTTTTTCTGAAAAACGTCTCCAACCAGTTTTTATGCTGACCAATAAAAGCGGTGTTGACTGAAGAACAGTGAAGAAGTTTTTCTGAAAAACGTCTCCACCCAGTTTTTATGTTGACCAATAAAAGCGGCGTTGACTGACGAACAGTGAAGACGTTTTTAAAAACGTCTTCAGCATAGTGAAGACGTTTTTCAAAAAAACGTCTTCGATCGAATTTGGGTTCTCTTTACATATAAAAATTGGGCGCGTCTGGGTTCTGCTTTACAGTTATATTTATAATCATTTTGCTTGACATGGTTTATATGAAACTCGTTAGAAACATTAACATACAGATATGCCCGAATACGCTTAACGCTTATTTACGATAAAATTACAATCATAGGGAAACATAACACCAAAATACATTCAACGCCCACCCCGTCTTGAAGTACTTGCCCTTGCACGAGTTTGTGCACGGTCCATCTCAATAGGGAACCGAGTTGTACAACCTCTACCGGCATTCCCCCTCCTTTTGCCAAGTCTACGTGGCCTTTCTTTATTTGTATTGACCAGGTTGAAAGAAGCTTTTGGCCAGTAGTCTTCATCCCAAATTGGGGTGAAACCTCCCTCGTAAGTTGCTAGGTAGTTGTTGATTTCGTAATATCATGCAACGTAGCTTGACGGTATAATCTCAAATTTGATGGCTGTCTTTATGACATGTGAACAAGGGATGCCATATCGCTGCCAGAAACCGCAAGAACATGTGTTATTCACCAAGTGGACAATATATTTTCTCGATCGACCACTAGAAGCCGGATTGTGAGTTACAACTTCAGCCCTGAGTTCTTAATGGTCAAACGGTCTTACATAGTGTTGGCCCCTATTCTCGAGATCCGTCTAAAAAATTGCCCAAGCATAATCCGTCCATGCATGTGAAAGTGACTTTGTGTACATGCCGCTTTTCTGCCGGTCGACGAAGTATTGCGCTGTGCGTTTCAGTGTGGCTTCAACTATTGGTACGATTGGCAAACGACGAATGTTTTTTAGGACACCATTGAAGCATTCAGATAAGTTGGTTGTCATCATTCCGCATGGCATACCACCATCGTGTGAAGCAGTCCACATCTCAGATTCCAAGCCGTCGAACAATTCTATTGCGTTCAAGTCACTCAGTTGTATAGTCTTCATTATTTTGTCGTATGTTGCTTGGTCCATTGCTTCTCTTGCCTTCCAACACAAGTCTTTCAAGTGTTGGTCGTGACAGGCCTTGTAAAAGTTGGAACAGATATGTCGGAGATAGAATCTGCGACAACCAGCCAGTTCCTAGAATTCTGGAGTGGATCAAACTGCAGACAAAATTGCATGATATCTATCAGAGATTAGACAGACACGTCTCCCTGGTTGGCAAAAGTTCTTTGCAACATGGAATAAAAAGAATTTTCAAGATACATCAATCTCCTCATTGACCAATGCGTAGGCCAACAGAAGTATGTTCTGATTACCATCTATTGCAACAGCAATCAACAATTTGTACCGATATTTTGTGTACAAGTGTGTACCATCGACACTAATAACCGACCGCATATATTGAAAGGCATCAATACAAGGCTTGAATGCCCAGAAGATGTGTTTAAGCATGTGCGTATTTGTTTCTGGAGAACTGAATTGTTGATTATGTAACCACTCCACGGCGGTACCTATAATGTATAAAATAGATCTATATTCAGGATTGCGTTTCCTAAAATAAATTGATGAGCTATGTTTAATGGTTGTACCTAGATTCCATCTTTGAACGGCCATGAAGAACCGAGGCAATTTCGGCACAGAAGTCTCCCATGTGCCGAACTCTATCACGCGTGCCTTCTTCAATCCTTGCCATGCCTTTGAATAGGCGACGTTAATTACATACGTTGCGTTAATCTGGGTCTGTACGCTGCTAACTTTGAGCCGTAATCATTTTTTACGAAAGGAAGAATTAAACTTGCTATGAATGCCGAACTCAAATTCGCAAGATCACTAGTTTGCTGATTTGGGAGACAGTAATGGAGAGGGGCCAATTTCGTGATATGCCTATACCCCTTTCTTGCCTTTGCACTTGCACGAAGTTTCCAGCAACAATTTAAAAACTCTACGTTTTATTTTCCAGATATTCGGTTGGCTCTCTACAACAGTGTACTCGCGCTTACTCCATTTTTTGTTGTGATCCTTCACCGCAGCAATTACATGTGCTTTGTCTTTAAATGTCATCCCCTCGGATAATACATCGGTGTTGCGATTGTAACGTATCTCGCCCTAAATTCTTAGCACATCAATAGTGTCGGCGACAACTTCCGGGAGTATAGCTGCTAGATAAGGATTCACACTTCTAATACACGGACTGGGCGAAGACGGTTCATGCAAAGCGTCATGCATCTCGTTTATTAAATTGTCCTCCTCCCCCTCTTCCATTTGTCGGTCGTTGTTGATCAGTGAGGGGTCAATGTGGTCCTCTTCGTCATCCTTATCTTGTGAATTAGTAAGTTCCTCAGCCCAGAAAGATTACTTGTAGGATCTGGAAAATCGGATGGCCTAAATGTGGGTGTCTGCATAGGTGAATCCTGCTCCTCAGGCATGCATGTATTGCTTTCATGTATGATTTTGGGGCAGTACGGAGCATTCAGATCGATGGGTGTTTGGGAAGCAGAAAGATCGTTGAAACCCTGTGTAATATCCTCTCGGAAAGGCAAATTCAGGTACATTGCGACCTTGAATGCATATGTTGCTGAGGCACGTAGAGGTCTCCGGGGTGGGATGCCTGACCGATGTTTGGCTGGTCATTCTGCCCAACTACTTCATCTGGAGCAAGACCTCCTCGGATTTCTTGTCGACGCCGACAACCAATTTGTGGTGGAGGTTCGTCAGGATTTACAATTTGTGTTGGCTGCGTGTTACTTTGTGACCCAAAACACATATGCGCTTCATCTATTCCAATAGATCGATGAACCATGTCCCGTAATTGATGGGTTTCATGCATCAGGTTCTGCCT
>JBBMKE010422303.1:0-10847 GCA_037834125.1 Lippia alba | reverse complement strand
ATGTCCTTTATATGAAGTCCGTGAACTTGTTCAATGTGAAATACGTGAAATATGTGATTTGTGCTTTGTTATGACTTAAGTTGGATTTTTGTGACCTAAGTGCATCTTCATTGCATTTCTTATGCATCATTTGCATTCATAAGCATGTGCCGAGCATCTAATTGGTTCATTTGGAGTCTAAGTTTGTCTTTTATCTTTTGTTTTGTTCTTAGGTTCGTTTGTTGGTTGAGGAGGCGGTTCGTTTCATTCGGTTTGGTCGATAAGGTGAGGTTTTCTTGCTTTTAGTTAAGTGACCTATAACCCTTGTATGAATTTTGAGCCCGCATGTGATCTATCTATATATGTAATTAGATACGAGTGTTGGATATGTATTTTGTGGGAGTTGGCCCTTTTGTTAAGATACGCTTGAAAATCCTTTTATGTATACGTAGACTATTTTCGTTTGTTTGTTTTGTGAAAAGAGTTGGTGTGTGTATAAGTGGATTTTTGGAAAATGGCGAGTGTTTTTCAAAAAGGGATTTGTTTGTGTATTTTGCGTGGGGCCAGGAGGTTCGGTATGAAAGGAGTCCCGGGACGGCAATGGGTTATCGGGTACTCCCTAGTACGGTCTCCAACATTAAAAGGATCAACCCAGAACCCACTGGGAGGCAAGTGGGGGAGGGAATCCTCAGGGAGTGAGTGTCGCAAAACTCACGATCCGCACTTATATGCATAGATGGTTAGGGTTGGCCAACCCTTCCATTGAGCGAAGAAGAAGAAGGTATATCTTTGTGATTTAATTTTAGCGAGCGTCTTAGTTTGCCTTTGTAATTGGAGAAATGGGAGTTTGAGGCTCGTGCTCGCCGAGTCGTGCGTTTGTGGGTTAGCATTTGATTTGTGAAACGGGCATGGATTTTTAATTACTAAAATCGGTATATTTTGGCCTTCGGCCTAACTCTTTTCTATATATATAGTATCACGGGTTTTAAAATATTTTAGAATGAAAAAACCATGCCCCGGTTCATGAATTTGTATAATTTTGCCATGCTTTGCTTATACGTATATACATGTATGTGGGTTAGCCCCCTCACCAGTCTTTAGGACTGACCCCTCCTCGTTGTTTTTTTCCCATTTTTGTTATTTGAGTTTGCAGGTGCAGGTTTTGGGTTTGGCTAGACTGCGGTGTTATTTCGAGTTGTTCGAGTCTTTTGTTCGAGTCTTGTAGGTGGAGTCCTTTATATTTTGTATTGAATATAAGTTTAAATTTTGGGATTTATATAAGACTAAGAATTGAATTACGAATTTGTATATATGATTTATATTTGCACTTACCGGGCTCGTAATTGTATTTAAAAGAGGTCTGTGGCGCCCAAGTTTGCATGTGATCGAATGTTTAATTTACACTGGCCCGTGGCCATTGCATGTGCGTTTGTTGATCCTGTTGCTTACGCATTCATTTTGTTATGTTTTGTTGCGCACTCTGTTCAAGGTCTAGACCGCATAGCCTAGGGGAGTTTTTGTTTGTCATCCGTTCGCCGAGGCTTGGTGCGTGTGCGGAGTTCTATTTCGTTACACGTGTCGGGCTTTGGTGCGGGGGATGTGGTGCCTTGAGCTCCGGGGTGCTACATGATGCCCTTTCTTTGAGTTAAAGTCTCACAATGGACGACAATCAACAGCAGTTACTGGGTCTTGAAAACCCACAACACCACTGCCCCAGCAGCGGCCCCAACCCGCTATGCAACGGAGGCAACGACTTCCTCTAATTTGTCGAGCGTTTGACTGTAATTTGGATCTAAGCAACGAGAAAAATTTTCTAAAGCATGATCAAGCGTGTAGTCAGCACTCAAAAGCCACCTCCGTTCTAGTGGACGGTATTCAACAACGCATCTATCAAAACCATAAATAGTCTATTCTTCTTTGTCAACTCTTTTCATTATCTGTCAATTCTATTTAGTCAATTCCTTTTATTACCTGTTAAATCTTACTACCTATCTATTATTTCTTATTAAATGTAACTGTTTTTTAATTCCTATTAAGTGTTTCAGGTTTCATGCTATTCTTATGACCAAAAAAAAATAATAATAAAATAAAATTGACTAACATACAACAAGAATAGCATGAGTGTAAAAAGGGACTAAGGCAAAGACACATATTAATCATACATGTCGGTTCATCACATGTGTCCTACTTAACATAGTCTCTGCTTAAACCATTCTCATTACAGTTGAACGGAGCTTTATCAAGAGGATCATGTCTAAATTTGTTAGTTTGATATGATGGTGTTAAAATCCGGCTATGCTCTAAACAAAAGTGAGCTACAAAGGCGGCAAAAACGGGGAGGAATATGAGGGTGATAACCATTTTAGCACTCCGACGCTCAAGTCAAATGGTAAACCAAACTTAGTGAGTATGTGAGGAGAGTGCAAGAAGAATGCGTGAGATTGCTTACCATGTTTGGCATGGAAGGTGACCTTTATAGCTAGAGGCACCTCACGGGAGGTGTGGATCCGGCCTCCCACATGGCAACTTGGCCTGGAAAGGTACAGTGCTTTTCCGGAAAATCATTATTCTTCCCTGCGGAAAGCACCCTCTAGATGGTACTGTGCATGAGTTACATTTAATGCATCCTGCAGGGTGCGTGGAGATCGCTTTTAATGTGGTTGTCTGTAACACCCCGCTCATTCGCACGCACAGGTTTGTGGCACGTGTGAGTTTATTTTCCGTACTTCTATTTATTTTCAGTTTTATTTGATGTACTTATATTTTTAATCTATTGTTTCTTATTTAAAATATTTGAAATTATATGGAAAATGTGAATTAAATGTTAAAATTATGCCTTAAGTGAATTTATAATATGAATCTTGTGAATTGTGAATTTATGATACGTGAATTTTATTTCCGAGCATGCTAATTTTGTGAATTATGTGATTTAAGGATGTAATAAAATAATTTTAAAAGTATTGGACTTAACTGAAAATATGAATTTGAACTAATTTGCAACTTTTTGAAAGTTTTGGAGTCATTTGAAAAAATGAGTCATTTTAGCACACTTGTGTATATTTTATTTTATATCTTGAGCTACGGCACTCGGATTCGAGTACCGTCTATGGCGTTCGACTCCTTTCGACGATCTGGACGCAATGGAACAAGTTTTGTAATTTTTCGATGACGTTTCGACCCTCGACGGAGCAGATTTCAGCCACTGGTACCCTAAAACGCACCTAGGACCTATGTTTGAGCCCCTAGACCTAACCTTTTGTACTTTCCTTGACTTTTATTCAACCAAACATCCCTCCCTCTTCCATTTTGCTGCTGATACATGTTGGGAAGAAACCAAGAGAGAGCAAGAGAAGAAGGCAGCAAAGGGAAAACCTCCATTTTTGTCCATTTTGAGCTCTTAAGACCTTCGTTTCTTCTCCAATCCTTTAAGGTTAGTTAGGAATCTTGCTCTATTTGTTCTTGTGATCATTTTGCACTGTAAGAAGCATATTTTAATGTTAGAAATTCATGGATTTGATTTACATGGTGATTAGTTAGGGTATTTGGAGATTTTGAGGAATAAATGCATCTCTTGCCTAGTATGAACTCATATGGTGATTTTTCATGATTCTTGTGTTGGAATTTGTGGTTTTAACTGCTGCTATGTTGCTTTCGAACTGCTGCTGCTATTTGGAGTTAAACAGGGGATTTATTTCAGTTTTATGCAAGAAGATTTTGGGAATTGAATGCATAAATTGATCTCTTTTCGTTTGCCTTTTGATGCATGAATTGGGGCTCGGTTTGTGGTTGTTGTTGAGCTTATTTTGCCTTGAACCTTCCTGAGTTGTTAGCTTGTGGTTGCTGCTGCTGTGCACTTCTTATCTCTCCCCTGTTTTGTTGCTGCTGCTGTTCGTTTGGTTTGAAGATCATCTCCCCGGGCGGGGAGATTTGTGAACGTGAATTCCCCGTTCGGGGACTTTCCTCTTTTCTTACAGTTGTGTTTTCCCCGGTCGGGGAGTTTGGGTGTTGAATTTTCCCCGAGCGGGGACTTGTATGCTGTGAATTGCTGATGTTGCTTATTGTTTTAAATGCATGTGATTATGTAATTGTGCTTGTGTTGCTGTGTATGCGTGTATTTGTATATATATATACACATACTGAATGCATGCATGTTGTTTGTATTATTTATTTACTTATTGAATGCATGTGCGTACGCGAGGTTATGCATGTATAAATATATATATAATGTATTTAATTAATGAATTTGAATTGTTGGTAAGGGAAATAATGTGACCTATTTTGAGATTTTTTTAATATTTGATTTTGAATGAATTAACTTACATGATCTTGTATCTTTACGCATGTATTTATTTTATTTATTTCCAACTTCTAAAATATTAAATGTGTTTTAGTATTTGTCTTAAATTTAATTTATGGGATTATTTGGTATGAATTTTATATGATAAGATCTTAAATGATTTAAGTGATCCCATTTAACGCTTGAAATAATTTGTTTTGCTTTAATTTTATTTTATGATATTAATTGATGAATATGTGATATGTATTGATTTAATTTTGAATTTTATGTTATGGAATTTAATGGATTTGATATGAAATGAAAATGTGAACGTCTAAATGTCACCTTATGCCACTTTCTTGCATGCATCGCATTCATATGCATTGTCGTACGTCTCTAATGCACCGACACTTCTAAAAATATCATTTTGCCGTGTTGTGTCGTGTCGGACACGCGTGTTGGACACCGTGTCCGACACTCCTCACGTGGGAAATTAAAAAAAAAATTCGTGTCGCCGTATCCGTATCGTGTCGTGTCCGTGTCGCCGTGTCCGTGTCCATGCATCATAGTCGTACGTCTAATTGGTACATAATGGAGTCTAAGTTTTTAGTATTACGTTTATTTGTCACAGGGGTACTTTCGGAGGTGTCGTGCCTCTGATTTGAGGTTGTTGGGATCGGTTTCTTGCACCACAACACTTTTGTTCAAAGGTGAGGTTTAGGATCTTTTCTTTTAGTTAAGCGACCTACTACCCTAAATGCTCGTTTTCTAGCCTGCATGCGACTATATATTATATATATAGTAAATATGTTAATGTACGATACATGTATGATCTTGTGATCAAGTTTCGGCTTTTGAAAGGGCTATATCTACGAGCATATATGAGCTCATGTTTAATGAAAGTTTAATGCCTTAATGAATGCTAATGCCTACTAATGTAAAGTTTAATGGTTCGGTTTGAGCTCTGCATTGGAAATGCAATGTAAAGGTAATGTAAAGGTAATGTTTGGGCCCCAGAGTCGTGGGTAAGGACGCTCTGATGGTGTAGGCCGTCGGGTTAGACCTCTGCGCGATCTCCATCCAAGGTACTAGGGAGGTTGGGGAAGTTGTAGTGCTTTTGATGCCTTCGAAATGAACCGGGGAGGACTCGTGTGGAGCTACCCCTCGAGGAATGTATAATGTAATGTCACTCATGTGGGTTAATCGCCTCTCGAGGAATGTATAATGTAATGGATGGTTAGGGTCGTCGGACTCTTCCATCGATGAAGTTGGGGATTGAATGTGATTTGGTATTTGTAAAGTAATTTAATGAGAAGTAACGGTGGATGCTCGTACTCGCCGAGTTTAATGAAATGGTTGGATTATAAAACGGGAATAGAGAATTTATGAAAGCTAATGCTAATGTTATAGTATATGATATGTAATGTTTTAATGAAATGTTTTGATATGTAAAGCCTATTCCCGGTTCATAACATTTATCTTTTACGTGCTTTGCTCTCTATATATATATATTGTGTGGGTGTGCGTTAGCCCCCTCACTCAGTCGAGATATAACTGACACCTCTCTTTTACCACTTTTAGTTTGCAGGTCTTTTGAGCATGAATTAGGCGGAGAAGTGGGTCGTTCCAGTCTCACTTTTGAGTTTAGGTCGTGATAGGTGCATTTCATATGTTATTTTGTTTTGTACTTATTGTAGTGATATTGATATGAATATGATCATGAAATTATGAATTGTTATGGATTTGGGTTATTTGTAAATTTGTTTTAAATGACGTTTTTAATTAGCATGTTTATAGAACTCCTTTACTTCCGCTTTCTGATTAATTGTTGCGCGCTCTGATTTAGTCTAGCTCCGCCTAGCCTAGTGAGTGTGTGGTCTTCCGTTCGCTGTGATTCGAATTCGGGTTTTGACATCAATTCTTTGACCGAGTTTGGATTACAGTGCGGGGGATGTGACATCCTACATTTGGGTGTTACATTGTCCTTGTCTGACTTAGGGTCGACACGTGTTTGGCTCAAACATCCCTTCGACTGAAGGGCGTGTGTGGGTCGAAATGCGTGTTGGCCCTCAAGTGGTCGATATAAGGCCTTGCGCATGAGCTTTAAGAGTTGGGTCGATAAGACGATCGAGCATCTTCTTGGTGACGTGGATTTGATTGACTGGCCAGATCCTCCACGTGTGGACACGCGACATCCACGCCACTAGGAACCGAATTCGGCCCTATCAGGTAGGTAATATGTTATGTTCAACTTATGTAAACATGAACAAGTTTTTGACCATAATAAAGATCAATTATTAATTTCCCGTAAAAAAAAAAAATAAATATACAATTGTCACGTCCAATTTTAAAAATCCAAGATCATCCCTTCTTTCAACAAGTGCATACATAGATATTTGGGTACAATTCTCTACTTAAAAAGTACACCACGCAGCAACTTCTTGAATTAAAAAAAAAAATCAATTCCCCTTTTTTTGTCAAAAAAATCATATTAAAATTATTTTATGCACGACTCGTGTACTAATATTGATAAAAAAAAACCTAAGTAGATCAAAAAGATTGGACATGCAATCTCTAAAGAAGAACGAGTAAAATGTCTAGAATTAATAACATTTAAATATTAAGATAAAAATCAATTATTGTATCAACATAAAAAAAAATAAAAAAATACCAACGGGCAGGACTCAAGTGGATAGGGGCTTGAGTTCACTTAAGTAAGGTATCGGGTTCGAACTTTGTGGATGTAAAAAACTACGTTGGGAGGGATCCCGCAATAAGCGCCTTCAGCTATCCCAGGAGATTAGTTCTTCACTCAATTGGGTGGGAAAAAACCCGGGAGATTAGTCCTTCACCTTTACCCGGGATATTAGTCCTTCACTCAATTTGGTGGGGGAAAACTCGGGAGATTAGTCCTTCACCCAGGATATTAGTCCTTCACTCAATTACCCGGGATATTAGTTTTCACTCAATTGAGTGGGGAAAAACCCGAGAGATTAGTCCTTCACACAGGATATTAGTCCTTCGCTCAATTAGGTGGGAAAACTCTGAGTGATAGAAAAAAATCAACATAAAAAATGATGTGATTATTGTTCTGTAATTAAAATATAATGTCGTACAGATATATAAATAATTGTGAAAACAAAGAAGCATGTATTTCGAGCAGATAAGAGAGCTGTGGCCATGGCAGACTAATGGCAAAGGCTGGGTTTCATCTCCACTCCCATCCCTATTATCTCTCTTCTTCCAATACTCGTCTTCTTCTATTACACACTCAAAACCCACTTTCCCATTTTCATGGCCGATCAATTCTCACATCCAACCACCGTTTTCTCCTCCGCCCCTCGCCGCGGCGGCTCCGTGTACACAGTTCACGGCGGTGGGACTCCAACGCCGAATCCTACAACACCAAGAGCTTCGATTTCGACGCCGATGAAGAAGCTGAAGAGTTTGACGATGATGTGGAGGAGTGGGCTGAAGCTCTTGAGGATTATATTGACAGCATTTGGATTTTCAAGGTGAGTTTTAGTATTCTTTCTCATTTTGTGATGAAGTTATTTATTTATTTTTGACAACTTCTGTGATGAAGTTATGTGTCGTTAATTATGAGGTTTTTTTTATCAGTTTCTGGCGATGAGTAGATTGAATGAAATGGGGAAACAGATGTCTGTTCGATGGGCATGTTTGTATGGTTGGATTGTAGGGATTGTGATTTTATTGTTTTTCTGGGAAATAGTTGGAAAATTGGAGATCTTTGATCATATCTAGCATCATTTTATTCTTCACAATGTATTTCAAGCTTTGATTCTACGTGATATTTACGCTTCACTTTCTTGAAACACAACCATTTAACCTATTCTAGCTTAATTAGAGGTATCGCGTTCCGGTCCGTGGAAATGCACGTTCGACCCGAGTAGGGTTGCAAATGAGGCGAGCGTAACTGAGACAGCTTGGGTGAAATTTTCAGGCTTGAGCATCTAGATTAAACTCAAAATTTCCAGTCATGTGAGTAATTTCAGCTCAATTAGCTGGATTTAGTCTAATAAGAAAATACAGAATGTTTGTTTTCAATTAAAAGGATAATCTAATTTAATATAAAGTACTGCTAGTAACAAATATAAATTACTTTTACACAATTTGCTTGAGATCGACTCGTAGTCAAGCTAGACTTGAGCTCGAGCTCAACTTGCAAGGCTCATGGGCTCGACTCGTTTGCATCCCAAGAAGGATCTTAGAGTTGAACTTTGGGATTTAAACAAAACCTTTAATGTGTGAAAATTAGAAGTTTCATGTTAGGGAGGAAATATATTTGGTAACTTTATATAAAGTTTGTCACTTTGTCCTTCAAGAAATTGCAGGGCCAATTATAATTTCTTATTCAAGGTTAATCTCCTTTGCATGTACAGGTTTTTAAATCCTATGGTTTGATGCTTCCACCTATATTAATATCACTTCTCCTTACAAATGGTCCAAAAGCTTTTCTCTTGGCCATGGCTTTTCCAATCACACAGTCAACTTTTGCATTTGCAATAGAAAGGTATCAAAACAGGAACAAACCCAAGCCAAAGGCCGTCAAGAGGAAGAGGAAGACCAAGAAGGGACGATCACGTGTGTATAGTTCTAGGAGTAGTAAATTTGACGAAGCAGCAGATTGGATCGGCCGCAGAAGGCCACGAAAGAACAAGAAAGGATATCAATCATGGGTTTACAAGAGCGACGTTTCTGATAGCAGTAGTGATAGAAGTTCTGCACACAGTTTTGGCGGATGGGACGAGCTAGATGCAGGAACGGAGTCTAGTTTAGGATCTTAGAAAAGGGAAGCTAGGGAAACAAGCGGATTACGAGGGAAGGGTTCTGGGAAGAGCGAGAATGGTGGATTGAGTAGAGGTGATGGCCCTTTGCTTCTGAGGTTGTTGGTATCTGTTTTCCCCTTTCTGAGTTCTTGGATTGATGTATTGTAGTCGTTTGTATGTATGTTATTGGTTCATTGTTGGGGGTGCTAAAGCATGTATTCTGGCCGTATGGTTTGAATCGTGCTCGAACCAGGACGGGAGGTGCTAAGCGAAAGCAACTAAAATTTAAGATGAGAGGAGTCATCATATAGAGGGTGCCTGGGTAGGCTTATTTTAAATAGCTTATCAGCTCTTACATCTCAGGTTTCTGGAGTTTATAAAATGTTGCATCTTATTTTAAAAGTAAGATGTGGAAGTGTTTGGCTAGAAACAAGATTATGAGCTTATAATATAGCGCAGTATTGATGCCAATTGTGCGATTTATATGGAAAATTCTAACCAAGACCCATCTCGATTGAATCCAACCAATTATATATTTTAATTTATCATTCTCCCTAAATTTTTCATCAATCATACGACAAGCTCATTTATTACACTGATTTGTCACACTCAAACCATTTTATAAGCTATCAAAAGACTTATAAGATATCCTAGAGAGCTTATAATTTTTTTTAACGCACCCCTAAGTGATCGAAGAGATACGAATCAGATCATTGTCTGAAAAAAGAACTCTTTAATCACTTGAATCACTTCCATCATCGGCGAATAAAGCATATAATACATTAATCATAATAAAACATATTAAAAGTTATGTGTACTTTACTAAGCAGCAAGTACCACCAAAATTTAGCCAACAGGGTAGGTCCAAGCGGTAATTGAATTCATTCGTAAAGACGAGGTCCCGGGTTCGAATATCCGCTTGGTGTGCGTGTGTAAAAAAAAATACCACCAAATTTTAACAACTATATATTGATGTAGCCGTATAAATAATTTATTACATATATAAAAGAGAAATGACAAGATTTTTTTTTTTTTTTTTTTCAACGGAAGGACAGAAATGACAAGATTCATTATCATTTACCAGCCGTATCATTTCAGTCTATATTTCAGGAAGAGTATACGACAATATTTGTGGAAATCTCCAAAATATTTATTACATCATTTTGGCCAAAATTGGATAAGTAACGGTTGATTTTCTCAAGATTTTTATCCTTCAATACTAACATATGATGCACTATTTTCCATTACAAGCACTGAAGTACAACATGATCTGAAATTTAAAAAAAAAAAAAAGATTTTACTAGTTCACGAGATTATTCAAATAACAAGTATACAATAATTCTTTTTTTCCTAAAATTTTTTAAATGAGTACACAACATATCTTATATCAAAAGCTACAAAAAAGTATTTTTATAAATTTTGTTTATTAATTTTGAAAATTACAGGAGGAAATGCCGATCACAAGATCTAGTAACTATTTATTTCCCCAATCTCTTTGAATCACAAGATTCTTTCCTTTTCAAAATTTTCATACAAAAAGCATGACCTTGGGAACTATCTTTCAAATCCTTTGGCCCCTCTCTTTCAAGTTGTCTTTCCAGTTTCCACTGTAACCAATATTATGAGTATTCAAGGTTTGGGATGTTTGAAAATTTTATACAAAGTAATTTTTATTATTTCAGTTAAAAAATGGGTAGATTAAGTTTTTCAACTTTAATTTCTGTAAAAAAATCTTCAAGTATATATATCTATCTATCTATCTATCTATATATATATATATATATATATATATATATATATAT
>JBBMKE010422292.1:0-10848 GCA_037834125.1 Lippia alba | reverse complement strand
TTAAAATTGCAAGTATAAAACTTTTTTATAAAATATATACATAAAACTCATCAAACCGCTAACCCGCCCGTAGTAAAATCTTACCCGCTCAACCCGAACCGCTCGGCTTGAGGTTTGTATTTTTGTGAACCCGCATATTTCGGGTCGAGTGACATTTTACTTATAAATCCGCCGTACCCGACTGTGTACACCCCTAGTTAGACCTCATTCACTGAGCTATGAACTAGTTTTCGGATAATATCTTTAGTTGTTTCTGTAATTGGATGGATTGCCTGGAAACAAAGGACCAATAAATAGTGAGATTATTCAGAAACCATGTAATGATTGATTTGGCTCCTTTCATGAAAAATGTTTCATCATTTCTGAGTCACTGATTCATATTGAAATACACAGTGTGATTTTCTTAGTTTTGGCTGTTGTAGTCCCTTGACTTTATAGATTCTGTCATGTTTGTAGATTACTTATGGTTCAGTCATCAAGCTGATGCATGAGAGGACGAAGTTCAGGCTGCACTCACATGATGTTCCTTATGGCTCTGGAAGTGGACAGCAATCAGTTACTGCCTTTCCTAATGTTGATGATTCTAACAGTTACTGGGTACATCACTTGACTTTTTCTTATGATATTGTTAGGTTGGTACTTGGTAGTATATCAGGTATGTTGGATGGTACTTTTGGTTTTTAATTGGAGCTAATTGCTTTGTTTTGCAGATTGTGAGGCCTACGCAGGATTCATCCGCAAAGCAAGGAGACTCAATCAAAAGTGGAACCCTTGTTAGATTGCAACATATGAGAACTAGGAAGTGGCTGCACAGCCACTTGCATGCATCCCCAATATCTGGAAATTTAGAGGTTGGTATCCATGTGGGTCATGTAGTACTGATCTATTTGATTGCATGAAAACAAAAATATACGCTATGCATTTGGAGCTTCAAATTTTAAAATTTCTGTTGAAGTCTATTTTGTTCGTGGTGAAAATGTTTGTGTTGGATTTAAAAATCTCCTTGTGGTATGAATCTATATGACAGGGTGTTTAAGTTATCATAGCCTGTGTAACAAACGCTCAATCCGTCGCTTCCGTTATTCAACCAGATCAATTTTCTTCTAGTGTTCTCCCCCTCTCTTGGTTACTTGATAGAAAGAGGAACCATTTTGGACCCTTTTATTAGTGGTAGTTGATGACTGATTGCTCGGTGACAGATGATTAAGTTTGGTTCACTACAATTTTAAGATTAACAATCCTTCTTTTGAGTTGTTGAAGTTCCTAAAGCGTGTAAAGATTTTTTATGAGCCCCTAGTCTTTGCAAAGTTCATAATAACTAAGCCTTTGTTCTCAGTATTGTCAATTTGTTCATCTTTTAAGCACATTTACTGCTCTTTTCCCGTTTGAAAATGACCATGTTTTCGGTTGAGAGTGTTTACCAAATCTCTGGCTTGATACTTGAAGTTACAGTTTCAAGTGACATGCTATGCTTCTCCTGTTCTCCTCTTATTTGGTAGTGCTGTTACAACCAATTTAAAACCTCGCTAATCAACTAAATCTAGTGAATGGGAATACAGAGACAAAATCTTTTTCTGCCTCATCATATATTTGCTGCTCCATATGTGAGTGTGATGGTCACCTTCAAGTTCAGAGTTTTCTTTCATATGTCTTTCCGAATCATTCTTACCGCTACTCAAGTTTATGTTTCAACAATATCTAATTCTATTGACATGATAACTAAAAGTTCATGAAAATCAAAATATACAGGTGAGTTGCTTTGGCAGTGATGGAGAGTCTGACACCGGGGATTATTGGAAGTAAGACCCCTATTATGACCCTTACGAATTATGTTAATTTCCATAAAACTGTCATCATAACATGTGGTGTGCTTCAGACTTGAAATCGAAGGAAGTGGAAAGACTTGGAGACAAGAGCAAAGAATCCGGCTTCGCCATGTAGACACTGGCGGTTACCTTCACAGCCATGACAAGAAATATACCCGTATAGCCGGGGGTCAGCAAGAGGTTAAAAAAAGCACTTGCTGAATTATAATATGTTAGTGTTCATTACAAGGCTCTTGAATGTTTAATAATGAAGCAATTGTGCACTTGCAGGTTTGTGGTGTTCGGGAAAAACGGGCTGATAATGTGTGGTTGGCGGCTGAGGGTGTGTATCTTCCTGTTGCTGAAAGCAAGTGAATTAACCTAAACTATGCTCCGTATCAGCAGATCCACCACGACTAATTATGATGCCCTCTTTTTTTTCTTTCTTTTTTTCTCTTTAGTTTCAAGTTCCAACTGTAGTGGAGTTTTGCTGTAAGCTCTGCTGATTGTTGGAGGGTTCAAACAGTTATGAAAATAGTCGCGTGTAATTTTGTTATAGGAAAAGTTTTACTTTGAACTCAGTCATCCAATCTTAATTTTTGCTTAATTTGCATCTGCATTCGATATTTGTTGTTTTGCATCTTTGGGTCGAGTCGTTTGACGGTGTGATATGGTGGTTTATATCAACCAAACTTTTTTAGACAAATGACGCTCACAGTCAGACATCCTACTATCGAGTAACGAAGTTTAGCAATGTTTAATCCTAACCTTAAATGAAGGAAAAGAAAAAACAACGAGCCACGCACACCAAGCATAACAATTCTAACTCACTAAGCATAACTCTATTCAACGGAAAATAATAAATAAAACATCCACTCAACCCTTTCAAAGGAAAATCAAATTTCCACTCAACCCTATAGATTTAGAATTAGGTTAATAGTCTTTGGCAAAGAAGAGAAATGGCGGTTAATCTATACTGACCACACCGAGGGACAGACTCTTGCACTCTAAAAATAATTTCTGTTCTATTTATTGATCGATATAATTTCTTTTTTATTTATTTATTGATTGATTTTGTCCGACTTTATCTCTTTTTCTTAATTTCTTTTTTCTTTCTTATCACTTGCATTTTTCTAATTATAATTTTTTATTACTTTTTACTTATATTTTAAATTTTTATAATTATTAATATGATATTATCTTATCTTACTTATTTATTTATCATAAATTAATAATTAAATTAAAAAAATATGCAATATATATTTAATAATTTTTTTTTAAAATTTTAATATCTTTATATAATAATTATTTTTTATTTGCACATGCATAGAATGCATGTGCAAAGTTACTGGTAAAAATCCAATCCTATATCGCCATTTGCCAAAACAGGTTCATTTTGAAGCTCAAAAAAAAATTGCAATCCAACTTCAATCCTTTGGGCTAAAGTCTATTTCTAAATTGCAGATATTTGATAATTATCCAAGGAGCAATAGCTGGAGGGTTACATCCTATAGAGTTTAGGGAAATAACACAAATCAGTTGATAACAAAAGCTGAAAATGAAAAAGGTATTGGATTGAAACCATGAAATGCATCGAACATCATCGTATGATAAAAAGCAGATATAATTTAGTACCAAGTATTAACATCACATGCAAATTTGATGTATAACGAAAATAACTCATATCAGCACAAAAATTTTAAGATAACATTTAAAATGTCTATTAAAATGTCATCACCAACTAAATGCACTTAAAACTAGAATCCAGTGGACTTAACAGTCGCTCAAAAATCAACCAACACTCTCACGGGAGACGTTTAAAAGCATAATAAAAGAGAGTTGGGTTTAAACTCTATGAAACATTCTGCATCGTTCCCTTCGGAGCTTGTAGCTTCTCAGTGAGACTTGACGTACTCCTGCACGATGTGGAGACCTTCACTCTCTTCACCGTAATCCTACATCAGATGTTTCGGGACGGGATTATAATAATTGATTAATAAATAATATCAAAATGAAAACATGGCAGTTTCACAACAATAATACCTTCACGACAACACATGAGGCACCAACGACCTTCCTGGCCTTTCCCTCAGAATCAATCTTGCACAACTGCAAAAGCAACAATTAACACTACAAAATCAACTACTATCTCAGAATGTCCCGTGCAACAATAAAGACAACTGGCTCAAGATGATCCGTCATCACCACTGTTGTCAAGGACAAATACAAATTAGATGGTAATTAATATACAAATATATAGGCCAAGAAACCCTTCACCTCAGAAGGCAAAGGGTCAATTACTTCGATGCCCCTTCAAAATTGTAATGTTACGACTTGTAACCTCATGTTTGTATAATCTTCGAACCATTGCCTAAATATATTCTTCAAAATCACTAATATAGATTGTTCTTTTAATACTAAATAGGTATTAGTGCGGAGTTTGTGGTCTTTTCTAAGTTTTTTGTACCACCTACATAGTGATCCCCAAAGTGATACAGACATAAAAGGATTCAGAAGATTGGACTTACACCAGCCCATTCACCGAGAGTCTTAGCACTGGGAACAGTAATCAGGCTGACATTGTGGTCGGCACAAAGAGCTTTGACCAATTTAAGGTAGTCGGGTTGGTTGCAGTCCTCTGCCAACACACAGAGCTGGGCAGCATGCTTCTCAATTGACTTTGCACCCTCATGAAGGCCTCTGACCAAACCTCCATGGGCCAACGATTTCTTCAACACGAGCTGCAAAGCAGTCATGATGTCCATCGGCTCACCAAGAGCGGGAGCTGCCGCAGCAGGGGCATCCACAGCAATGGGCTCTTCACTGCATTGCAATTAAGCAAGATTAACCAAAAGTTGCACAACGGATCATAATTAAAAAAAACTCGAATAGTATCTGCAAACTAAGAATGTTTCAAATTTATAATCAAAGTCCGAATTCTTACCCAGACATTTTGGCTTGGAGTTAAAGTATTACTTCGATAGGAGCTGCAAACATTCAAACATCACAGATAGCACAAATCAGCTTATGAGCCAACAAAATAAAAGCAGAAAATAATTACAAGGTACGCATCCTACACATGACAATCAATCATAAATACAAGTGATATCATTAACCAACCATTTACAGAACAAAAATTGAAAGAATTCATACACTTGATTCAGCACTTTGCAAATGAATCAATACATAAAGCAACAACGAAATACTCTAAAACAAATTAAAGCACATCCCAGATCGAATTTCACTTAATTTCAAACCCTTACAACAAAAATATAGTCCCTTTTCAACCCAGAAAGACTACTACAATATCATTATCAAACACGCGATATCATCAAAAAAAATAAAACCACATAAACTGAAGAAAGATTACAATTACCTAAACTAAAATGTCACAAAGATATTGTAATTGTAAATCACAAGAGAAGAGTGATAGAGGCGAAAAGGTACCTGATGAAGAAGGGTGAAGAGAGCCGGAGCAGCAAATCTGGAAGCAGCAACTGGAAATGGAGGCTTTGTGACTGAGTTGAGAAGTTATATAGCAAGAGAGAGAAACCAGAAACCCTAAAACCCTGACAAAGGCTGAGCTTACTGGACCTTTCTAATATGGGTTCAGCCCATATAATTGGATTTTGTATATTCTGGCCCATTAATGATTCTATTCGGTAGGACGGTTAACGGGTCATATTCGGATTGGATAAAAAGATCCGGATACAAAACTGAACTCATAATGAGATACGATATTCCTATAAAGTTAAAACTTAAAACATGCATGCATATTGTATAGAGATCTTTTTGTTAATTACACCTAGCCCTAGATGAGATAATTATAATTTACCATTATTTTTAAATTAAATTATCGATATCATTTTTCAAAAAATAAATAATTACACTTAATCCCTATTTTCATTTAAAAATTGTTGACATCAGCAAAAATTTTAATGAAAGTTTGAAAATACCATCCATCGACAGTTTTGTATCATATCAGCTTATTATATTTTATTCTCATGTTGGCCTTCAGGATTAATTGTAACTAGTAAGTGTGGCACATTCGTTGCGTGTGTATATTATTTTTTTTAATAATTTAAATATATTAAAAATAGTTTTTTATATTAAAATATATTTTATAATTTTTTTAATATATTATTAAATTATAATAAATAAATATCATGAAAAGATAAAGAACTATAATTGAATTGAGAGAAAGAAGAAAAGAGAAAGCCAGAAAATATTGTTGAAGTGAGAGAAAATAACGCAATAAAAAAAATTGATTAATTAAAAATAAATAAATAAATAAATAAACTGAAAAGCAGACACCAAGAAACCAAACTTGGATCACTCGCTTAATAGATAGTATAGATTAACTATACTAGTATGGAGATTAAATGTAATGCTCACTACAAAAAAACTGCCAGAATTCCAACGGGCAAAAACCGATGGGATTTCTGAAAATCCCGTCGGTTTTCCATCGGTACAGCTCAGTTCCGATGGGCATCTAACGGCAGACCGACGGGTAGCCACCCGTTGGTAAAACCATTGTTGAAATAATTATTCCGATAAGAACGACCGTTGGTTTCCCATCGGAATTTATGGAACGACGGAAAACCAATGGATATCCGACGGGATTCCACTTATTTTTGCAGTCAGGATCCCGACGACTCCTGACGGGCTACGCCGTTCCAATTCCGTCGGAACAGGGACCAACGGGAAGGTTGGACCAACGAAAAATTGACAGGCTCCCCACTGGTCACCTATGCGAAATGACCATGGGATGGTTGTCGGTAGAGTACCGACGGGAGTGGCCTTGGGTTGTCCGTCGGGATTGTCTGATGTCTGTGTTCGAAATTGTGACGCTCCGACTCTTCGGTCGTACAGGTATGACGTATGTGCTACTATTTACGCATTTTAAATTTCCTTAAATGTGTAATTACATGATTAATTTAGTATATTTCTTAATTTCTCTTATTTGGGATATTTGAATATTTGAGAATACTTGAGATTATGTGAACTTGAATGCTTATTGAATTTCTTGCACTTGAGAGTTAAGTTCTAGTGCTGGTTCTATTTTATTCCTATTCGAAAATTTGTGAATTTTGGATATGTTGTGTATTTATGTGTTATGAGTGATTATATGTGCTCGTTATGGTTTTCCGACCTTGACCAACACTCCGAAATTCACCCGAAACCCATACATACCCTTTTTGCCCGCCTAAATGACCCTATCCAACTAAAATGCCCATATCTCCCTCAATACTTAACCAAATGGGGCAAAACTTGAACGCACTTAACCCTCACTCAATAACCTATCAGAATTAACCATTTTCATTACATTCCACACTCCAAAACTTAGCCATTTTCAGCTGCCAAAACCGAGCCCCTTCAAGCTTCTAGAGAAAAACACTATTCATCATCATCTTTGTGAGATTCACAACTTCATCTCCTCCCTAATTTGAAAGGTAAGCTTGGATTATGATTTGACACCTACTCTTTGTTCTTTTAAGTTTTCTTTTGCAAGATATGGTGATGGTTTGTTGGAGATTGGATCATATGTTGTATAGTAAGGGTTTTGGTTGGGTTCTTGAGTTAGCATGCTTTCTTTGTTGTTTCTTGTGATATGATTAAGGTTTTATGCTTATATTACCTTCATAGATGCTCAAAAGGTTGGATTTTAGATGGTATTTGAGTTTACATGATGATGCCATTAATGCTTGAATGAGTGAAAATGGAATTTTGGACTTTGATGCATCTCATTTCGTTTCTTACAGTTTCCGGCATGTTATAGGGCATGAAAATCTAGCATTTTGGTTGCATAAACTCATCCTAGCATGTGGTGTTAAGTTTGGGAATGTTTGGAGCTTGTTTCCCATCATTTTTGTTTCCCAGAATCTTCCACAGGCGTGGATGGTGCCCGACTTTTTGCCTCATTTTGGCCTTTTTCCCACGGGCTTGGAACTTGTCCTGTTTTCTGGCTGAGTCTGTTTTGCTACATTGACCTATCATCTGAACTCTAAAGGACCTGAAATTTTAACCATAGAAACATTTTGAAGTATAATTAAATCTAAAATTGATTTCACCACAATATCTTTTCTAGATTGTGAGATATACCCATTTACTTTTTGTGTGGACACTTTGCCAGAAAACTGCATTCGTCCAATTTTGCACTTTTGCCATTTTCTCTTCACTTTGAAACACGATTCATGCCACCTATATTTGGAAATCCCTATCTGTCTAGTTTCATTTACAATAAACAAAACCCAATTTGGACTTATAAATCTTCAGATATCCTTGTTTTACCGCAGCTTGTGCGTTTCGAATTTCTAACAGCTTTTGCTAATCTTTGCCCAAACCTTTCTCTTTGCATTCCTTTCAGTTCTTTGACCCCCGTTTGTGATTTGATTGAATTTTTGATTGATTAGTTGATTATTTATGGTGTACTAGGCTCTTTTTGTGAAATTTATGGATTCATTTGACGTGATTTGTGTTTGTTATGAGTTCGCATGCCGACGTTGATCCTAATTGCGTTTGAATGTTTGGCTTGTTGCTTTGTGAACCCTAATTGCTCATTATGGTCTTTCTTATTGTTCTTATGACCTATATACTTGACTAATTATGTGTTATGTTCGTTGCTGTAGAATTATGGATTGATTTATGAAAGATATGAACTTGAATGGATTCGAACAAATGACTTATGAATGAAATGATTGAGTGTGAGCCTTTATCGGCATTTATAGTGAACATGAACATCTCCATGCTGTGATATTACTTTTATGCATATCATATCATACCATATCATTTTCGAGCCTCTTAATTGGTCATTTTGAGACTCACTTCACTTTTCTTGCACAGATTTGGGTCCAGTGGGAGACGAGGCCGATTCGTGAGACTCCTCTTCTTCTTTGTTTTGCATTGAAAGTGGGTTTCTCTACTATTAGATACTCCGACCCTGTACGTATCGAATGTGTAAAGTTTTAAGCCAAAAACTATATATATGTATATAGAGACTTTTGGAGTAAATGTTTTCAAAGTGTTAAATCCTTTTTGCATATGAACCCTATATTATGATTTTGGCGGATTGATTGAATGCACTTTATGGGGGCCCTGGGACTTAGTGTGTGTGGTGATCCGGGAAGGCAAGGGCCGACAGTGATCACTATATGCTAGTTCCACCAAACTATGGCGTAACCGGGCTTTTGGGGTTTTATGGACCCCACTAACCATCCTGATTGGGTGGTTGAGCCTTGCAAACTCTTCCACCACCCGAAGAAGGAGATTATGAATTATGAATTATGATTGTGCACACAAGATTAATGTATGACCAATTATAACTTATAAATATGATTTATGGATACACGAGGTGGAGGAAGGAGACTTAAGCCTTACACCGAGCTCACTTATGACCTATGAATGAATTATGAATTAAAATTTGGTTGTTATAATCCCATTAGATGATTCCTTTCTTGCCCACTTGGGAAATCTCTTGAAAAACCTCTTTTGGGATTATAGCTTGCATGTATGTGATTTAATTCTATTTTATATATACTTAGGCCCCGTTTTATACCCACCAGTCTCCTTTAGACTGAACCCAGATCTTGTTCAGCTATTTTATGTAGGTTAGCAAGAGCGCTAGGCGGGAATACGAGTCTTGTGGAGTCTCAAATTAGTGTCTAGCACTTTCTTTTATCACACACTCATATTTATTAAATTTTGTATTCAAGTTATGGAAGCCTATGGCGCATTTACCTGATTGTTTTAAGGCTGTGAAGGCCGTGACACATGTATTATTTTGCTAGAGCCCGTGGCTCGAATTGTTATGGTGATATGTATATATTTATGCTTCTGCATTCATTGCTTAATTCTGATTCGAATTCTAGTCCTATTTGAATGATTGGTTTAAGGGTTAGCCCCACCTAGCCTAGCGAGTGTGTTGTGTCCCCATTTGCCTTGATTTGGGTCGTGTATGGACTTCCATATGATATACGGTTCGGGTTTTGGTGCGAGGGATGTGGCGTCACGCTCCAGGCGTTACAATTTTTGCCCTAACTTGTGAATTTGATCTAATTGGAGAGTCTTCAAGCATGCTATGATGTTCTAATTGCTTCGTATATGCTGAGACTCTGTGTGGGAGTGACCGTTCCTATGCTCCTTTCGGCGTGGGAATGGTCGTTCCGGAGCTCCTGTTGCTTGTTTTAACTTGTGTTTTTGCTATTAATTGATCCGTATGAATTAATTTATGCCTTGCATGATCCGATATGATTTCTAATGCATTATTAAACCTTAATAATTTATTTAAATGCGTGAATTTGTGATATTATGTGATCAACTTGTTTATATCATACTCATATTTCATCTCTTTCATACTTTGCATACCATGCGTCTTTCGTGGTTCATATTGAGTCTCAGTTTGGTTTTTTCTGTCTTGTTTTCAGAGTTTGAGGATCCGGCCAAGCCCGAGGTTTGAGTATGTGGCCCTACACACTCCAGACTCTACTTTTGCACGAGGTGACGTTTAGATTTGTATAGCGGGACCTATGACCTTTATGTGTGTATGCAACTACACTATATTATGCCCTATTATATATGTTGATATAATATGTTTATGGTCTTGTGCACCAACTTTAATTTGGAAAACCTATTATGTTGGTATATGTAAGCCATTATGAAAATTATGATATGTATGTTATGATATGGTTCTGTAAACGAGGTATGACCACGAAATATTGGCTTCAGTATTTATGTTTGGTATGTATGGGATCCAGAAACTGCGGGTAATGGCGCCACTGGAATGTCAATGGCCGTCAGTCTTCAACCATGTGCATAGTTCCATTTGAGATGCTTTCACGCGACCCGTGCTGTTGGGAAGGTGGGGTATTCTTGAGTCTTCAGCCTAAGGGCCAGGGAGGACACTTGTGACGCCCCGATTTCTCACACGTATAGGTACGCATCACATGTGAGTTTATTTATTGTTTTGTATTTATCTTCATACTTAATTGATGCATATCATCCCTAATTTCATTCTTACTTGAACAATTTGACCAATTTGAATAAT